>JAUZND010066548.1:0-39871 GCA_034780555.1 Coelogynopora nodosa | reverse complement strand
CCTGCATAAGAGCTAACAATAAAATATATATATCACACCTTTTATGGTACGAGCTAACACTCTTTTTGCCATTTTTGGCTATATATGTAATATAAAAAATGACTAGTTTAGATAATTAAATAATGCAACAAAAATGTACTTGATCTGCAATATCTCCAGTACAGTATTAATAGCTAAAATATAATCCACTAGTATTAATTTTGATATATTTAATTTCTATTAAATGTAAGTATAGAAATAATAGTTCCGAACTATTTATATGCGATCGAAAGAATGTTGATACTTAAATGTGAGTAATTAATATTCCAGCTTTACTACATATATAAAAATCTATTTTCCTCTCTCATGAAAGACATAAAATGATGTTACATTATGTTTCTGTATACGTTGAACTAACTTTATGTAGATATAAAATATATAAAATCTGAAAAACTTCACCAGCATCACCAAAAACTAAATAGACTAAAAGCTGAAGCTCAAGAAAGAAAGAAAAAATCTCTGACAAGAATAGTTTTATTATATCGTTTTTTTGTTTTGTTTATTGTTTTGCTGAAAATATGATATTATACATTTATTCGGATCTACTACACTTCGTTATTATATGGTATATGGTGTTTATTTGTTGCGAACAATAAAGTAGATTGCTTGTAGTGTAGAACCGTCGATAATTGCTTTAATAAACTGTCCAAATGAAGAACAAATTCCGGAAGTTGAAATAATTTGTTTTAATGTTACAGAAGAGTTACTTATAAAGCTGAATATTTTCCCAAGCTTCTATTTATATGTACAGACATAACGTCATTTATATATATATATTAATTATTTAACATAGAGTAGTCAGAAAAGTTCAGCTCAGACAATAATTTTTGCATTTATATGATCTTAATGGACTATATATTCATTATTCACACAATTTTAATCAGTGAGTAATAACTTTCGCCCGATTTTCTAAATAATATTGTTAAAACATGTACATTAAAAAATTTAATAATTAAAACAAAATAATATCAAAACATTTACTGTACACAATATGTAAATTCAAGCAATAAAAATACAAACTTAAAAATACCAGTAGCCGTATCCACAATCAAGCAAAAAAAGTTCCTTAAATTCTTACTTATTAGAAAATATTGTTGTCTACACTCAGCATTCTAGAAAAATTGTATTATAGCAAAACTTGCGTTATTATTGCTTGTGTATAATTCATGCTTTTTAAACGATAGCATTTAGAAAAACGGGTGGAATTTATGGCTTAATTTATAAAATAATAATGTTTAGTTGCAGTTCTAAAATTTGCAGATATATGAGGCCTTTTATTATTATACTATGACGTTTATACATACGTCAAGCTATAATGTACCATGACAATTATAAACGTCATGAATTAATAGCCTGAATATGTATTGCAAACATTTACTTATTTTGTTTGATTCTGTGTCGTTAGGTGCGGAGCGTTATAGCAGAATAGAATTAATAAAAGTTTGCCTGCACATATGCACTTAGTTTACTTAATATCTTGTAATCCACAACTAATTTACATTGGTGTTGAATTAAAGTTAGTACAACTCAAGGTACATATATAATGTATAGGTATGTATATAACTATATCATGGTTAATTATATAAATGTATATATCTGATAACGTCAATTATTTTAAAATAACTCTAGCAAGTAAGTCGTTTTTATAGCATTTTGAAGAAAAATAAATTCTGGATTTTTTTATGGTACATGGAATGTACAGTATATACTATATATATACTAGAAGAAAAAAGTTTAAAAAAATAATAATACACGTGTTATACATCCTTTGTATCGAGCCTTTTTTAATTTCAAGTATATCAGTGCTGCTTATCAAAATATATATATTTTTATTTCAAATTAATATTTAATAACTTCAAATTTTAAGTCCTTATATTTCAATATGGAGCTAAAATAATGTGAATTATTTATATACAGGAATCTAGATTTTGACTTAAAATATTTATTTGTGGTAGATTTAATAGAAAATAATGAAGTAGTTCAATATATATTTAATAAAGTAAAATTATTAAAATTGTATAAATTTCATTTGTTCGATATATCAAGATCATCGGACGTATTGTGACCTATAGATATAATGCTATAGGCCCTAGAGCTATTTAGTAAGGGAATATCCATTTGATATTTACATTGTGTATAAAAATTTATTTGTAATAGGAAGAAGAAAAAGCCAGACAAACAGCTAATGGAGTAGCTAAGTAATAAGTACAAATACAGTTTGTGATTATTTCATTCTTTTAATTATTCTTTTGTTAATCTTTTCTAACTGTTGTTTTATCATTAAATGAATTGTAGGAAATTACATTTTTATTCAATATGGTACATGTATATACACGAATGTGTTAAAATTATTATGTCATTTGTGTTAGTTTATTACATATTTACTATATTTATTTTCAGTCAGATTAGTTATTGTTGGAATATTTAAAAAAAATCATATCAAACATAACGTTACTTACATAGGTAACAGGAAAAATATGTTTTGATAATAATTATTTAAACAATAGACACTTACAAACATTTTCGAAAAGCAAATATTTGAAAACATTATTTCAAATCTGAAAGAAATTATCATTTTTAAACAATAGTTTGTCCAGAAAAGTAGGACTCATTTTTCTGTCTCTTATTAACATTGTAAAATAAAAAACCGTAATAGATTTATTATTTATAAGTGGAATTCTATATTACACATACATAATCGAATCAAATGCTACTAGCAGTATTGCCGTAAACTATTAATTAAGCCAATTTGTATATGTGTTACATATCCAAATGGCTGCGTTTAAATTATTTAACTTTAGCCATTTATTATTCATTTATACTTCATTGTTTATGTGGACCTCTAAATATATATATATTTTTTAAATTCAGATTTAAATTGTTACTTTCGTGTTGTATAGTATTATCAAGTATTGCCCATGATTTACTATTTAAAAGTTTTAAAATTTTCAACGAATTTTTAATTCTGTTTTTAATCTTAACTTGTGTTTATTATATTAACTAGTATTTTTCTGTAGTAGATATAATGCTGCAATCCATACTTCGTGGACACCGGTCTAGCAAAGTGAACTAACTTGTTTGTTCAATGATAACGGTTATTTAATGTTATAAACTTTATGTCATCGTTTAAATAGTCTGGTATTTATTATTGGTGACGTACGTATCGAATTAGTACCAGACAAAATACGATAACACTATATATTTTATATCATATTATATCCATATATAACTAGCACATTACAAGATGTCTATCTTAAAACATTCACAAAGTGTTTATGCAGTCACATGATATTTGCAATAAGGCATTCATTACTGCATCAGTATAAATTACTTAACACAACTAGTCTGTAGTTGTAACATGAATTTTACATGATGTAAACATCCTACTGTATAATACTATATTGTATTAGTACGTCTAGCTTCAAATCCGTGTGTTGCTAATAAAATATTTGAGTAATTGACGTTTGTTTAGCCATTTATATATATTTATAATATTATTTAGCATATATGATTCTCATAATTCTAAAATCGTTTCCATGACTGCGGTAAGGAATGGAAAGTAAAAATAATAAAACTTTATAATAGCCAAAAATGTTGCAGCTAAATTTATTGCATAATTTTAAATATATAATAAAGTATAATTTATATAACTACAGTGACAGACATATTGTAATTATTGCTGATATATTAAGGATATGATATCGTTTAAATATTTTTTATATACTTTTCCAATTAACCTTCTTAACTGACGGTATTTATAATAGAGAATACAAAAGTTATTTTAATAATTTATTTTTCAAATGTCTATTTCACTCGAATGTTTATTAATGTGTAAAGTTAAAAGCTTTATTAGATTCTTTGTTATTTATACTTTTTAAGAATACGAATTTGTACAATTTGTCTGTAAATGATCTACTACATATTTTGAAGAATAAGTTTCAAATTTGGTTAAAATAAATTCGAAAAAATACGTGTTCCATTTACAATAATTTTGAAACTATTAAATTTTTTCCTCTATTGTAGCATCAAGACGAAGAAAAAGTGGCAAAAATTCATGAACACATCGCCCACGTTGAGCAGGTGGCATCGGAACATAAAGACACCGAACCTGGACCCTGCGCTTAATGACTATCAACCGATGATATATTCAATTCAGCAAACATTATTTTCCAAACAATATATTATTCATTTGTTTCATCTTACGTTATCCTAATAATAATATGAATGTCTTTGTCATTATCACCATCCCATCGCTTTTATATATACCTACATCTCGGTTGATTTATTTTTGCATTTTATTTTTATTTGTTTCTAACTAACATAATAACGGGGTAACTTCTTATCGTGCAGTAAGGCAACTGTAGGATTGCAATGCATGCTTTTTGTAACGATACTAATATTACTTAACACATGTTGTATGCTTGCCCTATACTAAACTATTATATATAACCATATATGACCATAACATGTCTTGCCTCAAGATCAATATATAATTGAATTTGGAATTGCTCTAAGAAGGGTGTATTGTATAGGAGTGATCAGAATATGCCTTAAAATGTGTCTTATGTCATCTAACGGGTAGTGTGTTTTTGATCCCTCACCTACTATGGCAGTTAAGAGCTTCAATTATTATTGTTGTTATTCCCGTATTGTTGTTTTTTGATTTTGTTTAATATTAATAAAACATTTCATTAATACAGATCAGAATTTTTTAACCCTTCAACAGTTGGATTTCATTTTTTTTAATTATAAATTTTACGTTAATTTATTTATTCTAATGTGTATGTAGGCCCTAGTTGTACATTTTCACATATGCGTAAAAAAATTAATCAATCATAACTATAGCACTGCAGACAAGGAGTTTCTAAACATTCGTTAAATGAATTCGAATTAGAAAATGAGTTATATTTGTGTAATGAATTTTTTAACCATCGCAAATCGTCTCAAAATGTCGGGATTCCTAGGAAATCATTTGTCAACTCTGTTAAACGCGATCAAACACATTTGAGGGGGGGAACATTATTTTCATTGCAATATTACTCTATCTTTCATAATCAAAAAAATTGTAAACTGCTATATTTTAATTGTTAAATATTTATAAACCTGTTTTCATTTCATTAGTTGGGCTTTAATTATTGAGCATTATCAGTTTGCCACGGTTTGACCCCCCGACTACGCGCCTAATTAATTAAAATATTTATGAGTATTACAATTTATTTATATTACTTTACGTTATAGATGTATCTTGTTTTTATCTATTGTCCTTTGTAATTTATTTTAGAAACTTTCGAAATGAATAATTGTATACGCAAGTTAACTGTATTGTGTAAAGTTTGTAATTTATTATATACAAAATTATTTTATTGTGTAAACAAAACTGTTTCAACTTTTAAACAGAACAAACTTCACCTTTCCACCAATTATTCGACGGAAAGTATTACATTCCCGCATGCAAATAACAAAAACCGAGTGATTAATAATAATAGTTCACTGGATAATCGTAACACACATGGAAATCACGCAATTGACAATATAAAACAAATGTGGACCATTTCAGTTGTTGAATGATACCTGAATTTACCCCATACGACGTGGTAAATCAAAGCTTAGTTTATTTCAATAGGTGCATTTTATGAATTAAAGTTATATCAACTTGGACGTTATTAAACGTTTCAATGGGATAATTCTTACGCACGTTATGGAAGGTCTGTTTGAATTGATTATTTTTTTAAATTTTCCATGTTTCCTTAGCCTGAATTAAACAACAATCCATTTACAGCTAATAAGATCAATGCCAACATACCGACGGATGTCAAAATTTGTTAAGGACAATAATTTTAAGGAAAAGTTTATATCTTTTATGGAATGTTGATTGCCATTGCCTTTAAATGTTGGAGATCACCCTTTTTTTCTAAAAAAATATATATTACGTTTTATCATTGGTCCTAGGGTGATTAAAATCATTAGATATGTAATACGCAACGATAGTAACAAATACCAATACAATTATCGTACTGTTTGGAGCATTATTTAACTGTTTATTATTAATCCAAATTTTTCAGGGCATCTTTTTACTATTTGATGCGAAAAATTGGTCTCCACTCCTAGGAATTTTACAGCTTTTCTCGACATATTATAAACGCAATTTATTTAAATAATTCTTTAATAAGCATAACAATACTAAATGTTATGTCAATTATTATAGTATAATTAAACAAAACGATTAATCTAATTTCAATATTTTTTATAATTATTAACTTTTAATAAAATATAAGTATAAAATACAATGGCGTTTTCATATATGTGAATAAACATCACGAGGAATGAAAGTATACCGGAAAACTGACATGAACTGTACCGGTAAAAAGAGCGAATCAATAATATGCTCCAATAATTTATGTGCCGAACACATTGCATATACGCATATTTCACACACCTAATACCAACTATTATCTGGCAGACAATAAAATAACTAGTAACAACACAGAATTAATATTACAAAAAAACTTTAACTATGAAGCCATGCATAGTTTAATCAGGTAAAAGCGGTTGGAGTGAAAAGTAACATACAATAAATCATAATATGATAGAGTTAGTTCTACAACAGACGTCAATGCTAGAGAAAAATCAATAATTGAAATAAAGATGTATTTATATAATATATACCAATATATTATTATAGAAATGTAACAAATAGTATATGTGTAATGTGTAACTGTTGAGGTTGAAGTGCCTCTACATATAATATATACATAGTCCACAACTTAAATAGAAAATTCACTCTGTGAGCTATAAATTATACAGAAACTAAAATTATAAGTATCAATACACAATAATTATAAAATAGTACTACAACCTAATCCTCTTAGAATCAATAAACAGTTATATGTACACTATAACAGTTAAAAATAACCTGTAAACTATATCAGAAAACATGATGTGACGATATCGACAAAATTAATATTAACACTGAGAATTTATCTAAAAGAAAACAAATGCAATATTTTGAAACAAATAATTAGCACATTCAAAAGCATTACTTTAACCATGTATTATAGTACTCTAATTTAAACTCACAATAAAATGGACTTGACCTCGCACAAATGTTTAACTAACATCAAGTCAAATAGTGGACGCACACTGTATACGATTGTGCAGTATTATTTCTAAAGCTAAAAGCCTGTATACTACATAGACATTTGTCTACAAAAATATAAACTACATAGATAGAGCAACACTCTCTGGTAGATTCTGGCAGAATGTATGTACTCTGTATACTATTGTAGACAGGTAACTTTCGGTTTAAAAGCGTTGATTATTCATACAATTATTGTTCTAATGTAATGCGACTTTAGTACTGTTTTAATATATTAAAATAAATAAATATGTTGCAGACACGTTCAGGTCAAGGGAATTACTATTAATTCGTAACAAAAAAATAATTAAAATAAACAGAACGAAAGCTTAAATATATGTTCAACTGAGTGACTAATTTTTAAAAAATTTAAGATTTTTTCTTTAAACAAAATTTTATACTACCCGAAACAGGTTGAAATTTAAACAAGCAATATTGAAAATAATTTTACATCTTTAAATCAAAAAGTATCTATAACTAGTAAGCAATTTCATTTTGTAGTATTGTAAAAAAATTGTAATTAAAAAAGCGCCTTTTACTTATTTTTTCATTATGACCGTTTAACAAAGAAGTTTTCTCACGGTTATTATTTGTCAAATGTTACAAAAAAATTATGCTGCATTTGTTTCTAAAGAATGTATAATATTTGAGAGCTACCTATCCGTACAATACAGAATTCATCCCTACATAATCTTTGGTGCAGATAAAGTACATATTCTATAGTAATTATAGTATAGTAACCGGTCATTTTTCCCGTGCACAAACAATAAAATATATTCAGCGCGATTTTAACACAAATATTAGATTTTTCCCCATTTTTGTTATGTACAAATAATCAATCAAACTAATTCACGAGCTGGACAGCATTAGAATGTAGTGAAGCTACAAAATTTAACTTTATTCATTTAGACCAGATTGACTAAAGCTGAAAATAATGTACAACTATTATCGAACTATAAAATCCACCTATGGAACAAACTATAAAATTTCGCGCTTCTGCTAGGCTGGTTTTACCAGCCAACAGTGCGTCTCGTCCATAATAGCAATATAGAGTCACTGACAGAGCTAGTCGAGGGAGAAGTGAAGCAAGAGTGTCCATAAACACACACAAAATGGCTGCCTCCTAGTAGACCTCGCCGTAGGACCAGGTGCCGCGGTTTTGCAGCCGCTTGATGCGCTCGTAGATCTTGACCGCGGGTCCTAACTTGATTCCCAACTCGGTGAGCACGTCCATCCGCTTCATCAGCAGTAGACAGGGGCCGTCGATCTCCTGCTCACGGAAGGCGCGCGCCTCACGCTGGAAGCCCTCCGTAGTGAGCCAGAGGGCCACGTCGTCCACAGACCAGCTGCGCGGGTCTGAGCTCTCCTCCACCTTGAGAGGGATGTCGGCGGTGGTGGTGTTGGTGCCGCCTGCACCGCTGTTGCTGCCGTTGGTGGTGCTTGTGGGGGCCTCGTGGTGGGGAGGCCCGCCCACGCCGGTGCTTGGTTGGTTGCTAGACGGGAGAGTGTGTGAGAGTGAATCAGATCCTCCTTTCTTTAAATTTGAAGTTGATTAATCAAAATGAATGATTTCCGTATAATAAAGCGAAAATAAAATTTGTCAAAAAATAAAGTTAAACAAAGATCCACTACTGAATATAAATGCATTATTATTATATACTGTATATTAAACTGACAAGATAGTTACATCGACATTCTATAAGTATAAACAAAAACAACGTTGCTTTTCGGAGAGAATATACACTTATCCATATAGAAAATATAACAAACTGCTACATCATAAACTTTTAAAACCAATACAGGTATATTTGAAACACTTTCTTAAAGATTGATTTATTTGTTTATTTATTTTATTCGGCTTTAAAAAAACTATAAAGATATATAATGTATGATATAAATATTAAATTTCATAAAAATAAAAAACAAACTATAATTTCTAAAATATACATCTAAAGGAGTTAGTTTTGCTATTTTTGAAAAGTAAATAATATAACCAACTCTCAAATACAGTAGGAGGAGCTTTATTGGCATATTTGTAACCATATTATGTAACATTTAATTGTATTTAGAAAAAATGTCTGTGTAAGAAAATGTATATATCTTTCATGCTATGACTTATGCTCACGATTAATATGTCAATCAATAATTATGTAAAACAACTATCATGTTACAGTACACAAAAATCGATCCAATTTGTTTATGGCTATATAAAGGTAAATCATAGACTAGGTAAAGTAACATCACGCTCGCTTCATACATTCCAAAAAGGAATAAAACTGTTTTACATGTAGCTTTGCAATCATGATGTGTGTTAGTTGTGAATATTACTCATGCCTAAAACACTAATATATTAGGATTTCAGAAAGAAAAATATCGATTGGATTACGAGAACATTAGGGTATATAAGCATTCATGTGCAGAAGAAATATCCAGCTACCGAGCTGTACAAATAATTGGTCATTTAGAATGAGCAAGAATTAGAATTGACAAGATATACCTTTAATAGATTTGATCAAATATCAAATTCCCTTGAAAAGTTCTCTGACAAACAATAATTTAAATGACATTTTAGCAGAATTTAAAGTTAGCTGATTTCACAATGTTACCGAATTGGATGGTTTTATAGTTTTATTTAGGTCTACTATAATCCTAGTCAGAAATCCAGTTTACTTTTTATAATTTTAGAAATACTAAATATTATATAGAAGTATATTTGTAATAAATAAAATACGTCTAATTGCAGAAAATATCTCTATGATACATAATATTAAAATCAATGTTATAGTATAAAGCGCAATAAAACAAAGCTATAACAATGCTTATCGATATATATATAGATATAAACTTAGCAAGTATATCTGCATATATTACTAAACTTAATGATTTATTCAAATACACCAGGTTTTACCGAATTTGTTTATAGGCTTACCAATAAGAGTTAACATATTTTTCAGTAAAATACCACGCATTCCCATTTCCCTTGAATGACCGTCGAATTGCATAACGCGTAATAGCAGAATTTAGAGTAAAATGTGGAGTAATTTTGCCAAATCTTTATAATTTAAATTTTTTGAAAAACCTTATAGTGACCAATGAAACCAAACTTTATGACCTTCAAAAATATTTCATCAAAAATTAATTTAATTAATTAAATAATATTATAGTCATTTATTAAAATACAAGATCCACATACGTACAAAAAAATAATACATATAAATCATACAGAAATAATTAAAGTTAAAAAGTTGAATATAATATAAAACTGTTACTAAATTAATACAAGAACTATTTGTGAAATAAAAATATACATAAAGTAGGTTAAAATTATAAGATTTATATATTATATATAATATGAGCTATAAGATGTTCTATAATACGAAACTTTATTTGACTGTTCCATAACATTTTCAAACTTTTAAGACTCCTACAAATCGATTCCTGTAGGTAATTTAGGCTATAAACTGGTGTATTGCGACTGTATAAGAAAGTTCCCAGGAAGACATTTCTACACCACACCTTTTTGTTACTTTTTTTATTTGATATTTCCTCCGTCCATATTATGCATATATTTTCAGGTACAAATTTCAAAAACAATTTCCATATTAATAATAATTTTAATTGTAGTATCAGAAAAACCACATTGGATTACAGATATATAATACAGTATTAGCATATTATAATTCTATAATACTATTTGTAATCCAACAAGTCAGTAATACATTCACTTAAAATAGCTAAACAAAAATGACATTGGAATTTCTTTAAATATATAGTGTAACACAAACACTCCAGTTAGCAGCTTCATGAGTGAAATTTGTAGATAATGTTATACGACATAAGTACTCATAACATTACCCTTTGCTACTTGTCATTTTGAGTAGTTAAAGGTCATATAGGTACGAAGTATTATACAGTCTACGAGAAGAATTTAAAAAAAATTACGTTTATATTTGTTTAAATAAATAAAATACTTCAGAGAGAATTCATAGCCAATTATATACAAAAATATTTTTAGTGATTGGAACATTATGAAAAGTGTAAATAATTTAAAAAAATAATAAATAGAATAAATAGAAATTAAATTTTCTTGTTTTTATTAGTATTTTAAACCTTTTATTTGTGATTTCCATCACGTATTATTGATTAATTTTTTAATATTATAAAAGAATATATATAGTATAATCCTAGCTAAACTATATATATTTTAGTCGTTTAGAAATTGTTTATTCGAAACATAATACCACATAACACAATAATAATTAAATCAAATGTTAAATCAAGTAAATAAATCAAATAAATCTATACGACGTATAATTATTGAAATAAAGGTGTGATTTATATAGAGACATACATTCATGGATAAGAATTATTGAGTTATTGTTTTATTATTAATATATTTTCGAGACAAGTAGAAATGTTAAAAAAATTAATTTATCCGTTTTTTGCACGGATTGTAAACTGTTCATTATTATTCTGTTCAACTTTATTATTTTAATCCTCTCAAAATCAAATATAAATTAGTAAATTCCCATATAACAGAATCATTATGTACAAAATCAAAGTGTAACAAAAAGGTTCCATTATCAATAACCAACGACGTGTGTAGTTATTTGTTTCATTAAATATAGTAATATTATAATATTATGTCATTTATTAACGTCATTATAATGTCATTATAATAACGTCAATTAATGGCAAATAATGTTTAATTTTGATTACAAATTGATAAAGATATTTAAATTTAATAGTTTAAAATTATTTAATTATTTCATATAATTAAAATTGTTTAAATTTGTGCAATAATTCTTTATTCAATTAAATATAACATACGCCTAATTCGATTATTATATAGTCGAAAGGTTTTCAAATGATAAATAAACTATTAAAAGTACTTCATAAACTAAGTGACCCTTATACACGTTAAATTAAGAGCCGTGTCAACATAATAGTAAACAATCATAGCTTATATTGTTATGCACCGCCTTATCCTGAATATAACAAGCTGAACGTTCATTTATAAATAAAGTATAAAATGTCCTAGTTAGAGTTCTTTTGGAGTGCTCTCTTATAATTAACATAGTTATTTTAGTTAATATTTATATTACAATGTAGTATATATCCAAAGGATGTTGTTTTTTAAAAAATTTCAATTATCATAACATAAACGGTATGTACTCATGCATGTACTCTTTTCAAACAATTTTTCATCAACAGTACAAATTAGAAGTTAAGTCAACAGAAAATGATTTCGTATACTAACACCAACAGCATGATAAAACACAAATAATTAATCTAGTCACGTTACTAACACGTCACACACAGCCACAATGCCTACTAACTGTAAAATACCAACGATAAGTGACTTTCCATGGCAATTTAAGTAAAAGTTCAATTAAAATTTCACTATATGGATAGTGAAAGTATTTTATTTATATATGTCGGAAGAATTTGCTTTGTACAATCAATATACTTCGTAATGTTAAGGTTGTGTCTTTTTATAACATTAGAAGATCGTATTAGACAGTGCTATATTAGAATCTGCTATCCTAAAGTAATATTAACCATGTCTTGACTTCTTCTTGATAAATAGTTTATTATACTATTGATCCACACAATATGGTAGACTTACCACTATATATTGCTAATTCCCGTTAAACATGTCATTAATCCACATGCGGTTATGGGAGACTTATTAAGTGCGTATTGCAACCAAAATTACTAGTACACATTTTACAATGTTATAAAACTAGGCGTACCCAAAAATGGAATACGAAGGAATTGTCTATAAGGGTGATAAAGGGGGCGGATGAAATGTAGTAAAATGCATTACTTTGTATCAATCAAACAGCATGCAGCAATTGAAATAATTAACTTATCAGATGTTGACATGAAATTTTTATATAAAAAAGATTAATTAAATTTTTTCAATAGTTGTTAACGATTTTTGCTGATTAATGTATATCGAAAAATTAATATGTTTAGAATTTCCCTAAATTAATGTAATCCGTTTATTTGATGTATAATTTAATTTCTTTATCAATATCTTACAAAAAAAATTATAACTTTACATGTCTGAAATGATTAATTTCAGCAAGATATAAAATAGACATTACTCGCAAAAGCTAATAGCTAAAACTTCATAAATGACACAATGACACAAAGCCACTGACATGGTCCGAGCGACAACTCTCTCAGGAAACTCACCCGACACCCTGTCCATCAGCCTCGCCATTCATCTGCCTCGCCGGCGGGAATCTTTCCGTGACCGCTGCAGCCGCCGGCTGTTGCTGCGACTGATAGTATAAGCCTCCGCCTCCGCCGGCCGCCAGTTGCGATGGCGACAGCTGATGCCCCTGGTGCTGGTGATGTTGATGATGGAAGACAGCGGCGGCGACAGGTGGCCGACTCGCTGCTGAATCCCCTCCGGCAGTGTCGGAGGAGGCGACCCGGTGTCCCTCGAGGCGGCAGTGGTGGCAGAGCCAGGCGGTCGACTCGTCCATCGGGTAGGTGACTGGCGGCTGGTGGCAGCCGGCGTGGAAGCCTTTGTCGCAGGCGTCACAGATGAGCATCTGCTCCTGTTGGTGATACAGTAGTGGCGTGCATATTAAGACGAGCTTGTCACAAAATAGGCCTTACGTTCATCGTGTGCTTTGCTATACGCTAACTATTTGAAACTGAACACGTAGACTAAATAAATAGACTAACCTAAGTACAACGTTAGATGTAATTTAAAAGTGTCTCCATAATTACATTATATTTGGTACTGCTTTTTTCAGGTGTAATTATCTCCAATAATGAATGAAAAATATAATTATTAAAAATTTCGTGAACATATTGTGGGAGCCACATACATTTTATATAAAGAATATCGATCTATTGATAACGAAACGAAGTGGACAACGAACGTTGTTTTGGGAATAGTTTATTATATATAGATATAATAGAAACAGTTTTCAAACCAGCAAATGATCTGGGAATAATAAGCAGCGAACATTAAAGAGCAACTAAGTTAAATAACATGCAAAGTTCAGCATGTAAAACAGCATACAATAATATAGTAACAAATTCAACTAGAAAATAATGACAGATTAAAGATTTCTGATGTCCTAATGATGACTTTATTTAAATGGAGACATTTTTTAAAGTTATTAAAATAAATAATTCTAAACTTTAAAAAATCATGGCCGAAAATATAATTAAAATGTAACAAAATATCTAGTTCAATTATATCTACCAAAATGAATTAAAATTGAATATTTAGGATGCATAGTCACTTCAAAAGCAATGGAAGAGACCAAACAATAGCCAATCGATAATCTTTATACATAGTATAAATTATCTTAGTCATTTATATAATTATCTTAATAAACTACAAACTAAAATACAATTAATTTTTAATACTATAAAAATATGGATTAATAAATCAAAAACATTATTTTCCGTATATTTAAAAAACACAACAAAAAACGTGGAGCGTTTTAAAGAAAGATAATAATAATGAATCACTACACGTCATTTTGTTTTATAACACAGAATAAGATTGTATACAATAATTGATTGAATACATTAAATTAGAACATTTCTGGATAATAAATAATCTATGTGGAATTTCTGAGAGATTTATAAAAAGTAGCAACAGTGCCTTTTCTAGGAGCTATAATAATTTGCAAAAAAATTTAATAATATTTTTCAGAATTAACTACGCAAATAATTTTAATCTCAAAAAAGTGAAAACAATTTTTTTTCAAAAACAACACATTTCCTACGTACATTGTAAGCATAGCGTCATAGCGCTCAACAGCACAAAGTGCGTTGATAAACAAACTATAAACGTTAATATTACAATCAAGTATTATAATTCAGGCAATTGTGTCATAATGCAATTTGAGTACTTTCTATTTAAGTTTATATCTAGTACTTCATATTATAGTTAGTTCGTATGCCTGAGTCAAAAATTTACCATGACTCCTCCTAAAAAATATTCAGAACCAGACTAAAATAAATAGCTAACCTCAATTACAAGTATTAAATTCAACAAAATCATTATGCACAGAACATGAAGTGATTGAGAAATAGCATTCACTATTGATTTTCTCAAAATTCTTTTGTAAATAATCAGAAGATTTAAGCTCTTAAAAATGGTCCAGAATATAGTGAAACAAATATTTCAACTTTCTCTGAATTTTCTCAACGCACTACGAAATCATATTTAAAATAAAAGATCTATTTATAAATACTTATACTCGTTCATTACCGGTGCGCCAGGATCCTGACAAATACAGCAGGTCTTACAATCGGAGCATTGCCAAGGGGATCGTCTTGCGCGTTCTGTAAGTTCAGCCCAATATCCAAGGCAGGATGGATGGGCTAAAACGTGAAGGTGAAATTACAATTTTAAATTGTAACAATATTGATAATATTAAATCAATATATAACATATACTACTCAGAAGTTTAATCAGTAGTAGAGAATATTTAAAGTTAGTTTAAATAAAATCGTCAAAATAGAAAAGCATATATATGGATTTAAATATAAAATGGTTTAATACTCAGTTTTGCACGATCATTAATCTATTTAAACTTCAATTGTTTAAATAATTTTTTAACATTAGTCAAATATCTATCAATATTTGAAAAATAATATAATGTTCATGTAATTAAAACAAACATCAATCATAAAACATAGAAAAACATTAAAACGCATTAACAATATAAACGCATTCAGCATACTATACTCACAAATAGAGTATTTTAATTATTATGTAATAATAATTCCATAACAAAATTTAAAGACTTTTCCAGGTTTTTCAGAAAAACGCAAACAAAACAACATGATATTTTCATAAAATAACCTTACAATATTATATGTATATTATTTTAATTAAAATTACATTATTAAAAAATCAATAGAATAACATTAAATTGTATGAACACTGTATACATTGGCATACATAAATATAATTTCGACAAGGTTCCCAAGTTATGCACTACAACAAAACATTTTTGCATAGTATAGGCAATATATATATTTAATGTACATTTAGTTACATCGCCCGACTCTACTTTTGTCGTCGTCTGTTGGATTTCTGACTGCTATAATTCCAAAGACAGACATTGTTTTTATATTCTAAACATGTTGCATTATAAGCAGTAATGTTATGAGGAATGATTGATTTGTCATATAGGGTAAAACATTACTAGTTAAATTGGTTATTTTTGTAACGTTTGCCACGATTACAACTACTAGGCCCTATTATTAATCTATCACGTCTGGCTATACTATCGATTTTTTTATTTCATGAAAACCGTTAATGACCGGAGGATGATTCATCTACCTTTCATAGAACAGTCTTTACACGTGAGAAAATCTTCGATATCGACCGCTTGGGAGCCACACTTGACGCAAACACCACTGGCACTGTTGGAATAGTCGGGATCCTGACTCGAGTCCTGACTGGCGCTTATCCCTTCTGATTTCATGAGCTGAAAATCAGATAAATACTCGAATTGTGATGATTTTGAGGAATCAGTCATTTTACATGTAAATAATTGTTATATTGTAAATAATTTTAATTGTTTAGATATAAAAATGCTGTAAATATTAGTTGACCCACTAGCTTAAAGTTTCGCATACAAATACATTTTTACTGTAAAGTTTGTAATAATATTTCTGGTAATCAAACAAAATCAAAAACGTTATTAGATTAAATTAGAGGGAGAGGTAAGGGAGACAGGGAGAACGAATTATTGCACATTTTAATATTAGAAAATAACTCAATTTTAAGAAAAATTCTATGATTCAGTTGAACATTTGTAGGATGATATAATGTTCACGTTATAAATACTTTTAATGTTCATTATTAGATAATTCCATTGGAATAACACTGATTGAGGTTCACAATGCATACACACAGTTTTGTATACATGTCATAGAGTCACACGTTGGGTTTTAAACACAGATAGACACTGAATATTTATTCTTTCCCTGCTCATATTAAAAACTTACATGAAAAGTATACTGTATTGTGTACATATACATCTAACATTTACCTTATCATATCATATTGTAAAAGATATATCAGCGTGATATTATAATTCTAACAGTATATTAATTTAATATAATATCACAAAATGTATAGATTTTAAAGATACGTTAGACAGTATAGTTAATTTGTAAATATGAATGGCTCAGAAAAGTATATGAATAAAATATTTTCCGTATAATTAACATTAACTTTTTCTGGTTATATGTGACAATGGTTTTTATGACACTGATTCTAATATTTAATTATTAAAATTTTATCTATGGATGTTAGTATAAGAATCAATAAAAACAGAAGATTTATTTCTTCATACGCTTGAATATGTCGTTAATACCACAAAAGAAGTTACGTATAATTTGTTTCATGTTTCTACTTATTCGTTGATTATAACATCAAAAGAAGAATTTAGAGATACATCTAAAAATCGACACATATTTTACAAATAATCGAGCATAATGTTGGAGCATTTTTTAGAAATATGTGGTATGCGGTGAGAGTGAAATCGGGAAAATAAAGAAGCAAATGAACATTATTTTTGTTACCTTAATAATATATATTTGCCATGGAGTACGATTTTAAAAATATACATACACTTTTAATACTATTATTAAAATAAATTTAACAATTAAGAGAGAACTCAGTCCAATTTATTATTGGAAATTAGTGATGAAACTATATGTTTAACTTTTTCCTATTAAAAGACTTGAGTATATATTGAGTATAAATTGAGTAACATTTTAGATCAGTGATCACAACAACGAATTCTTCTATTTATCTTTACAAATTGTGTTCACGAATTTTCCATCGGATTTTGATTATCACCTATATATTATATATATACCTCATTGCCTATAATATATGTTATTCATAAAGAACAAACTGCAATAGACTTATAGAAAAAACCGCCAGCAGCATTACTGATCCTATTAAGAAACAAGTCTATATAGTGACTGCTGTGCGTTGATCGATGCGGAATAAAACCGGTAAAATTCCTAACATTATTTTTGCCTACCTGACTCTTGTTTAGCTTTTAAAGGATATTATATATACCTTGCATTATTATGACACACACTAGGGGACATAAATCTTATGAGCAATTGAGAACAACAGTATATAAATTGTGGCATATATTTAAAACAAATATATTTAGTCAAAGTGTAATTAATACAAAGACGTATATTATAAAATTATTAATAAACACATTTTATAATGTATTTCGTAAGTCAAGCAAAGGTATATATTTTAAATAAAAAGTACATTATGAATAATATATAACAATAAAGGAAAATTATACAGAAATATTATAATCAGCACTGGTATTCGCTTGTTATATACGAACAGAAATATCAATGGATTATGCAATATCAGCTTTAAAGTATACTTATATACGCGCTTTCTATTTGTGATCATTATCAAATATAAACTAATTAAATTTTCTATATTCCAGACTTACAAAACACCCTGTATATTATTAATATATATAATATGTTTGAAAATAACCATAATTTTCAGGTTTATAGTTTTCTAGGCTTATGCGCTTTGCTTTTTAGACATTTGTCTAAAACACCGTAAAAATTGTGACTGTCATTTGCATTTTAGTATTTTCGCTCATCATATATTATAATACATGTATGTGTTAATATAGAATATGAATTAAAAACATTTCCAGTATTTCGATATATATTTATACTTTTTCATGATTTTATTATACCTAGTGTTTGATTCTGTAAATGTCCCCATCGTATACAAATTTATACACATAAAATATAGTTAATCTATTGTAGCAATCCTCCTTAGTGTACCTTTTTTGTATTAAGTTATTTAATTTTTCAATTTTTTATTAAAGCTATTCAATTTGGTCGCTCCACAAAGATAAAGACTGGTAAAAAAATATTATAATAGTAAAGTCATTAAAAACGCGAGTGTAAAATTTCCAGGATTATAGAGCCACTAAATGGAAAATGCAAAGTTTGTCTGAAGTATTTGATGTATAATACATGGTTCCTTTTAATCGGTACGGTATTGTATATGGTAGAATACTGACACATTTACTTGGATCAGCAAAGGGATATTTGTTACACAATTATTTGCTCAGTTAAATTGAAGTATGTGAATAGTATACTGCACTGCACTCCACTTTAATGTATAATATACAATGTTGGATCTGATGTATTATCTATCTTAATCCTGGTTAAATGAACTGTCTCTGTTGTTTCTATTGTATTTCTGAAGGAGTTACTAGGCCCTACGATAGTTAATTTAAATAGGTTGTTGGATTGTGTACATATTCTAATTATATCATGCCACAATAATATAAAATGTTAATAAACTATAGGCTTCATTTCACTATATAAAAAATTCTTTAAAATAATATGTATGATAGAAAAATTTGATTTGAGCAAAAAAATTTTTTTTAAATTCTAATAGGGAGCAACTAACCAGTTAGCAATTGATAGGTGAGCAAAATTTCGAACACCGATTAGGATCCTCTATTACAGACTTACATTTTGTAAAATAAATGGATTAATCCCAATTTATAATCTTTTTAAAATGTTCGAAATATTACATGGACGGTATGCAGCCAATAAAAAACAATATCCAAATGAAAGTGTATATCGACAAAAATAAGTAATCTTATGTGTTAACTAATAAAGACAATATTAAAACATGAATATAAAATAACTTTTTAATAATAAGTTATACTCCTTTTTTAACTATTTAAAAAATAGTGTATGTTCGGTGACGTTTTAGACCTGATTCCGAAAAAGGGAAATGTTATCAAATTTTACTAAGTTTTGTAATTTTCGTTCAAACATTATTTGCAAAAGATAATTTAAAATAAGTTTTAAATTGTGACTAAAGTTTTGATATCAAATGGTCTTCGTTAGCCTAACATGTGAAATAAAAATTTGACTGCGTACTTTGATATTTTTAATAAAATTACTAAATAGGATATTTTAACATGTTAATGATTTGCATCCTCTTTGTAACGAAGTCGTTTATATTTGGCATATACACATATGTATGTACATTTATAGCATTTTAGTTAGATACTATGATTTGATAAAAATTAAGGTAAGCACGTTGTAATTTTAGCGATTGAAAATATAATACGACATTTATTAAATAAACACCTTTATACAAAATGATTAAATGCAAACAAAATGTTTTTTTACCTGGTTAGATGAGTCAAAAGAAACATCTGATTTCCCTTTCTGTAAGAGAGAAAATATTATCCATTTAATTTGTAGACAGTTTACAGACGCCTCAAATATAACCATTTATTTAAGTTTTCCCAAAAATTATAATTTAAAGATACGTGCAAAAAAGTATATCTATATAAAAAGTGGAGAACAGAATTTTGTTTTTGTATTATTGAATTATGAATTAATATTACTCAGTGAAATTATTTCAATATATAAAATAATGATGCAAATGTGTACGTATTCAAAGAAAAAATTTTGTATTTCATAAATAAATATATTTTAAGAATTCAATAAATAATAATACATATATATAATAATACTTATATTTCGTAGCAATACATATATGTAGTATTTATTACGAATTATTGCTGTAGTGTATATGTATGTAGTTATAAATGTACCAGATTTGATATCAAATATTATTGAAATGGGCGTTCTACATCCGGACACCCAATTAATTTACAAATCCAACATTGTCAATTATTATAGTTATTTTTTAAATAGAATGCTGCTTGACTGAGTAAAAAATACTAATCAAGACATACAACGGTTAATGGAAGTGAAATTTTCACATTTATTACGTAATTTCACATTCAAATAATTTATATTTGAAAGTATAAAAATAAAGAACCATTTACAAATAAGTTATTACTTAAGTATTGATACTTAGTAATATTTTTATAATCAGTATTTTCAATAGAGATCGGATAGCAGTGGTTGTAGGTTCGCTACATATTCGATTTTTATTATATTTTCCCTCTATACATTACATATTTTCACTCATGTTAAGTAATGGTGGATCTACATTTTACTAAATTTAATAATCTAGTTTTCATACCTTAATAAATAATAAACATAAACATTAAAAAAGAATAGTGAAATATGTCAACGCAGATTTTTGTAAATAATATCAAAAGTAAGTTAAAAAAATTAACGAATATTAAAAATTTAATCAATTTATATGAAATTGTCTAAAATTCTGAAAATATAACATTACGTAATATTATGACCAACAATATAATATATTGTCGAATTTTTTAACGGTATTCTTAATGCATAATTCAAATCTACGTCAAGTGATATAGAAGTATGATCTTGTTACAATTGAATATCATGGTTGGTTTCAATTTCATAATATCAACTTTAAAATACATGTTATTTAATTTATTTCATGATAAATTTTAGACAACAATTATTCTATTAAAATTATTTTTATAGATATGAATTTCTAAAACTAACATACATTTGACGAATTACTTACACTTGGGCAAAAACCGATAAAATAAATCCTACATATATTATGTGTAGGCTAGCTATAGCATATAACTCATATATGCATATATTTTTACGATGCAAAATGTATGATGATTATTTTATTAAATATCTTAAATGCTCATTGTATCATAGGTATATTTTAATATGTAATCTGAATTAACTTATTATTATAAAATAGTTGTTAGTAGTATGTTTGTATACAAAATATGTAATATGGAAAATATGGAAATACAAATAGCAAACAAAAAATATATGTTACTGATTTATTTGTAGTATAGATAATTATTTATCGATATGATCTTATATGAAATAATGTTTCGATAATTGCATGATTGAGAAGTGCAGATATGTCTATTTACTCAAACAATAGTAGCCTAATGTATGATGTACTAAAATATACACCGTAGTATGATTACTAATAACCTTTAATCTGCAAATTGCTAAAATAATTTCATATTTAATTCAAGCTGTTAACGTCTGTCAGAAATAATTCTATAGAATAAAATTTAACAACCGCAGTTACGAAAAAATCCAGGACGATAATAGATTATAGCAACAATGTGAATAAAATATAGCTAAATAAATTTAGATGAATTGCACATAAATTATATCTATAGTATATATATGTCATATATTATATTGATACAATTTTATTAATCAAAACTAAAAGAACCCTACCATAGATATTAGCCTATATATTTATAACATAATAAGCCATATTACGCTATAAAGCGCACGGATTAACAGCATGATTGTATACTATAATAGCATCGTGGGTGTGGGTGTTTAGTTACGAACTGTCTATAATGAAGTAATATTATAAGGTCGCAAACGGTTTACAGGTATACAGCCATTGATATAGAGTTAGTATCAATATATCAATGGTCTTTTATTGTATAAAGTATGGACTCGTAATAAGTCATTTAGCATGTTTATATCATGGCGTTTATATCAATAACCTCTCTGGTTTATTTAGATATAATTATATTACGTGTACGCATATAGGCCCTAGGCTAAATATATTTATCTACTACCCCGAAGACCAAATTTGATCCTACATATTTTCAAATAAGCATTTATTCCTAACTTATTTGGCTAACCTTTGAGATTTTCAGTATCTGCCTTAAGTTTAATTAATGATCATTTTCGAGGCGGAAATATTGAGACAGATCACACTGATCCTTAAGTTCATCACGGTAAACATTAATAATAATTAAACATCTAAATTTAGAATATAATCTTCAGCATAAAACTTAATTTTTTTAAAACTTAGAATATTAACCCAATAACAAGACAGATTATCCTACATAATTATGTAGGTTTAATTATAAATTGAAAATATAGTTAAAAAGCTACAGTAATACAAAAAGGTAAGGTAAGCACCTCTCTCACCACCAAAATTATAATATGCTTGCCTATTATTTGCTATTAATTATAGGATAAAGTATACTTATTCAGTTTAACTTTCTCCCCCTTTTTTCAGGGTAGGTAAATTATAACTGGTCTTCCTTCTTTTGGTATTCTATTACAATGTATAATTATTTTAATTTGTAATTATTTATATTAAATTGTAAAAAAAATTACTTACTTTTTTCGGTGGTTGTTCACCTGGTGTCGTACATTTTTTGTTTTTAGATCCTGGAGGCCTACCTCTACGCCCACTTCCATTGCTGGGCTTGCCACTTCCTCCAGACCCTGACGTTTTGGATGATGGGGGGAAACTACTCGAACTAAATGGACTAGTGATTGAAGTTATTAGTGGTAATGCAGTGCCATAATCCACAGGAGTCTGTTCCATGACATTCGTAACAGATGGGTGCAATTGCGGAAACACTGTTTGAACTTGGTGTGGGGTTTGTGGTTGTTGACAAATGGGTATAACATCTGGAGGTAGAACGACTGATGCTTGCAGAGGAGGTGGTGGTGGAGGTTTCTGAGGGTTCGTCTTAGGAAGGCTGCCAGCTTTTGCTATCGAGCTAGGCTGTTTCGTTTTCTTGGTAGGTGGTGGTTTCTTCTTGACCCCAGATTCATCAATTGCATAACGACCATCTAGCAATTTAATAAGACCTCCATAGGTGCATTCGCGGTCAATAATGGTACGTAATCCAATGCCATTAAAATCAAGAGAAGCTTTACCACAGAGGCCATCTCCATTTTCCAGACAATTGGCAGCTTCCAATGAAAAGGCTTTTTCGATATCCGAAAAATTAAAAGCTTGCTGAGGTACCGGTTCTTGAATCATGGCATCAGATCCAGATTCCATGCAATTTGAATCAGGTATTGGATTAGTAGCCCGTACTTCATCCCGCAATGCGCGAACAACCTTGATAATTTGTTGACTAATACTTGGAGTATTAAGTACACCTCCACCTCCACTGCTCGTTTTTCGCCATTTTGTTGGGTTTCTGTAACTTACGTTGCCTTTGTAATCAACACAAACAACCTGGCCAGAATCAGCAAGTCGATTCAAGGAATTTAATGTTTCTTCAGCTGAGATATTGTGGTAACGTTTTAATAGAATTCCTATTTTTTCTGCATCTGGCCTGGCTTTTCGTTCACGTAATTTGTCAATAGCTTATAGAATCCATTCTCTGTTATTCGTATTATCTGTCACAACGCCAGGACTGTTTTTCATGTGGATAGTAGTCGGTTCTGGTATAGAAGAATTCACATTAATCTCTAATGAATCCATCATCTCCATTTTTATCACAAAATAGTAATGAATTAAAATATTGTTGATAAAATTTACTTTTTGTGAAAGTAATATGAATAAATTTAACGCTATTTGTCGCTTGCCAAATACAAACGCCTATCGCAAACCAATTGCCGTTTTTCGGAAGACAGGATCTACGCGCCTAAATATTATAATGTAGAGCTAAGCAGCAGGTTTTGCGCTGTCAACTGCGCGCGCGTAGCTTTCTGAATAATCAATACTTAACTTCGCCATTCTACACTTGTATTTTATAACCAATCAGAGGCTAGTAGCTAAAATTCGTCATCGATTTGTCTTTCTACGTTGCGTCTATCGAGGAAAACAAGCCGGCTGCATATTATTATAATACTGATAATAGCAAAGCATGAGTAAGAAGATGCGAGCGAGGACTTCAGTTCCGCAGTGGAAAAGAGGTGCGCTGAATAGCAAGCCGATAGGTCTTCCTTTGGCCGTGTGCTACGCGCCACTCTTTGTTCCCATCTCTGTGTAGTTCTCGGCCGTGGTTCTAATTCCCCCCTATCCTTCATTCCTCCATTTACCAACATACTGTCAAGCACGATTTTCTAACAGCAGTCATTTCGCAAATTTGCGGACAAAGCTCAGTGATGCCGCAAGCAAGTTTACCATATTATTATACTAGACGCAGTAGAGGCGACGAAAGTAGGTTTGCTTGCAAGCGACCTCACCACGCTTTTATTATTGAAGGCACACTACGTGTCTGTCTATATTATCTCTATAATATAATGTGCGTTTAACGTGGTCGGGTGTAAGAGCGACGCATAGAATAAACACACCCTATAAAACCCGATTCGCGCACTTGAAATATAATAATTGTCTATATGGTATATGATATATACAAGTTACGAGAAAGTACGATTCTCAATGCCATGAAAGTGTTTCAATATATTATATGCTAAGCCAATTCACCCATGAAGTGTCACCAATATCTTAAATTTTTTTTGTTTTTTTATGGATATTTATCTAAACATATAATGAACTATAGAATAATATTTTTTATCGTAAACTACTTTAAATTTGGTCAGTTAAATAATATAAAATAGTTCTGCTGACTAATATTTACTATTTATGCAAAGTAAAATCATTAATTAAAATAATATAGAAAATTCAGTATTGTAAATTATTTTAATTTATGAATTCAAAACAAAGCCAGTATATCAGCACCTAAGTACCATGGAATTAAAATTTCAAACGTAAACATTTGTTTGCTAAATTGAATATATGTTATGTTGTATACATTATTATATACATTACATATATAAATAACCCCACAGATACGCTATACGATCCATTGGTAATATAAACGCATTTCACTTTATAGGCTAATAGTACAGCCTTAGACCTTATAGATACAATATTATTACAGGACATGTTCTATTAAAATCCTCACAAATAACAAGCAGTATATATTACTAGTAAAGCTCATAATTATAAAACTGTAAATAGAATGATATTGAATTAAACTTATATTACTATCGTAAAGAAATATTAGGCCTATATATATATATATATATATATATATTGTGGACTAAATATTACATAAACCGATCAATTGCAAATAAAACTGCCATAAAAAATTAATGTAAAGGATATTGCTCGATTATCAGCATCATTTATTGCATTTAACCGTAAATTCTTAATTCTGCTCTATAGTGAAAGCGCCAATATGGAGTATTGATTTTTTCCCTTCACATCTTTGAAAGCGCCATATTTTAGCTTCCTCGTTTTACAATCTCACCTCAAACTGAAACCACATATCTAGCCTGACTGATGTGATTCATTTCCAGTTTTCAAGACTTTGGTTATCAACTCCGCGTTAACATAATATTATTTTAGTCAGGTTTTTGCTATCAAAGTTTCTCGTTCTTATAATTCTGCATGTTCTACAATTATTTTATATGTAAACGTTAACGGAAATATGCATATAGGTAGGATTAAATGATTAAAAATACACTATACGTTTTAATTGAAAGTAAAGAAACAATAGAAAGTACTAAGATCATTTAAATATGAAAATTACAATGCATAAACAGTGAATTAAAATTAAATTTAGTGTGCAATGTATTTATATGAATATTTTTATTAATGTAATTATCCGTTTCTAGTATCGATTTCGCAGATAATTATAATAAACCTCGTATTGTCGTACGACAAGGCCAAAATAGACTCAGAATGTTTTTGGAAGATAAGTTGAAATAAGTAATTAAAGTCGGATTACAACATTTATTAGAATTTAGTGAATTTCATAATTTCAGGTTAAAGCATACAATAAAAATTATACTTGTTATAATAAGATTGATAGAGCATGCTTTAAATTAGTTTTAGATATAAAATACAGAAATTTAACTGTATTAAAAGGTATATTTCAATAAAGACATAAATCAGAATCTAAGCAAAATAAATGACATTGTGATTTTGGATATCAACTGGAGTCAAAACTTGTAAATATACACGTCACAATTTGTAATTGAGTGAAAAGGTCAATTCTGTTTCCACATAATAAAAGTGGTATGCATGTAGGATAGTAATTTTATATACAGTATTGATTTTAAATAAGAATTTATTAGGATAGTATGAAAAAACAATCTATTTAATTTAACATAGTGTAATAAATTAATAATAGTCAACTTTTGTTCATAAATCTCAAACCATTTAAAGACACAAAACTTAGGTTCCTTCCTGCTTTATTTATTGTTCTGAACTGTATCAATTAAACTAGCTTCTAGAAATTACAATTACACCCGTGTTGACCTATTTTGAATACTTCTATACTTTACATTGCCATATATTACTCAGCAGTAGTAGTATAATATAATAAAATATGCATATAGCTGAAGGTTTTGATTAGTCTGCGAAATATTTTACATAGCGTTAAACAAATAACTACATCACTTCCTAATCTCCCCTTTCAGATTAGCTTTGTGAAAATATCCCCCCCCCCCCCCATCACTAAGGTTTAATTATATCTAGATATGGTGAAAACTTGAAATTTGGCGAAATTGTAGATTTTCCTACAACATTGATTTGATTAATAAATTTGTCTAGTAACTATCAACAAGTATTTTAAAGCACAAACAGTTTTGAACAATAATCGGGAGATACTGATTATAAATATTGGACACCTTAATTGATTTACTTCTAATTAACGTATTTAGAGAACATCCACGATGTGTGAAATATTATTTTTAAGTAATAGCTAATGATCAGTTAGCCCGCGTGAATCCAGATTCGATGTGATCAAGGGTATTAAAATCAGCCAATTAAAATTTACTAAAATTATTAGTCTTTTTAACTTTTTTCTCTCAGACTAAATAAACATATAGATCTAGTGAACATATTAAATGCTTTTTACTGCTAGAAAACCCCTTAGTTTCGTACTACAGTCAAAAGACGTTCCCCCGAGGATTACGTTAGGAAAGACGCCGAGAAGTCTCGAAAATACTGTGAAAAATAGTTTTTACATTTTATTAATAAAAATAATGTAACACATAAAGTTACATTTGTATCAAATTTCATAATTTCAACAAATATGAAAGTCACAATTATTACGGTCACGGTTAACAATATTGATAATATAAATACATAAAAATATGCTTGTATTAATGTTAAAAATTAATTTAAAAAAAGTAGCATTATAGATAGACAAATAATCACGATGCAAAAGAGTTTAACTAGGTACAAAAAATAATAATATAATATTATATCATTATTTGAAATCAATATCACAGTTAAATCCACAAGCTGTCCAGCCTATTCTATATAAAATAGGAGAATAGAACGTTCACATTTCATAATCCGCCGCTTTGTGCAGTTCAGCGAAGCTTGCATAAGTTTCGATATTTCTTTTGAGCAGCAAGGAACAGGGTCCCATGACACGCTCAAAACGCTGCCGGTCCAATCGAACACAAACCAGGGCGCTCTGGGCCATTACTGTGGCGGCACGTGGTCGGTCAAGTAGCAAGGCTACCTCCCCTGAAATTTCAGTGATGACTGTAAATTAATTTCGCTTGCTGTTGACATCATTTAAATGTATTTTAAAAAGCTAAGTTAAAGTGTCAGTCTAATGTTCGATCTCAATGTCCAAATGTTGGCAGACGGACAATTGCTAACTGGACCATTCCTCATTGAACAGTTGCTTACTCTTCAAGTGACCCAGCCGGACAGTTGCTGTCCGAACATTCGCTCACCTTATACGTCTATATGATATAATTAATACATCTACATAATATAGTGTTATTATATAAAATAAACAGTAACAAAATTGTAAAATTTATATAAATATAATAATCATAGGATAAAAAAAAAGAGTCTTAAAAATAAAAACGTAAAAATTATAATCATATTACATTATAATAACAATAACTTAAACTAATAAACCGGGCTATACGAATATACAACTATTAACTATATATTGATTGTTTTATAAAAGATTATAAAGTATCACAAATTGATTGTGTAGTTTTAAATAACAAATTTAAAATCTTAAATAAACATATTATTTGAATCACTATACAAATTACAAATCTATCTCGGATCAAAGGGTTCAGTGGAAATTTCTAAGAACTACAATTTAAACGAGGTATAGCTTGCGGACCTCGAGGTAAACATGGCAGGCGAATGAAGGCGAATAGACAAATTGAGTGTGCACCAATTTCCAGCTACAGTATAGCTGTCACACCTGATCTATTATAATTACGTCACCTGCCAATGAGTTAACGAATAACAAAAGTTTCCAAGGAATAAGCTACTTTTAATAAAGATAGGCTACTTACTATATCATGTTTTTATATCATGATACTCTAATATGTTTCACGTAGTATAATTAACATGTATGTTATGTAATAATATAGGTTTTTTAAATTAATGTTAAAAGAAACGAATAATGAATGTATTTTTTAAAATATGTATCGTTTTTACAAAAAATAATACACAATCATTAAATGAATTACAAAAATAGTTTATTGTAGATATGTAAATATAATCTATTGTTTAAAATACATATTTTGAAATTAATTTTTTTGTTAAACAATCTGCCCGGAACAAAAAGTAAGAACAAATTGATAAAAAATTTTTTTTTAATAACAAAACGAAACGAGGAATTTTCTCGTTAATCTTAATTTCCAGTACTAACCTCTATATTATATTATGTAGGTATATTTTGTTACTATTTTTAAAATAATACAAATATTACCAGCACGTCGAAAAAGTGAAGTTCGATGAGCAAATTTCCAATAAGTAAATATCCGTACACTCAAATTTTAACTTCATACATTTTTAGTTATACATGGTCAACACTATATATTATAATAACTATGGCCGTACAATTGTTCACCAGACAGCTGTTGATCACCCTTCAAGTGACTCAGTCAGACTGTTGCTCCAATTTAAAAAAATATAATAATTATTATTACATAAAATGATCAAATTAAAGGGTAAATCAAAATGAATTAAGTAGTTTTATGAACATAATGTATAATTTAGATATTAGGTGTTCTCATAAAAAAAATATTCACGAATTTACATACGTCTCTGATATGATATACACGTAATAAGATAATATAATAATAAGAACATTAAAATCAATAATAATTAGAAATAATGGTATTAATATTACATTATTATAAATATTATAAAATAAACTTATTATTTGCGTCAGTGGCGAAAATATAATAATTAATTATGTATTTATTGCGTTATAACATAAACATAATATATGTATATTATAAATAAACAAAATTAATTTATTGTGTAATTAATTTTAAATGACACAATTAAAATTTTAATCAAAATTAATATATTTTATTTACATAACTATATAATAAAAACTTATAAAAAAAATATTTATAATTTTAAAAATGAGGGTGAACAAATGTCTTGCTGGGTCACTTAAATAGTGAACTATTCTGTCGAATGAGTAAATATTCGGCATTCATAATAACTGTCCACCGTTAAAGGGTTAGAAACACCATCAAATAATAAAATTACAACAAAAAATTATAATTTTATCAAAACATTGACACGACACTCTTAAGGATTTATCCCGTGCATGTATTTCAGCAAAATTGTGCGTCTAATACTATAAATAATCAATTACAATAATATATTTCAACAACAAAATTACAATGGCGCATTGGTGAATTTAAGATACAGTTCTTCCCCATCCCCATTTGCATGGTAGTCATTAAAAGTTGAATTACACATCCTAATAGAAATGCAAACCAACCGCAAACACACCAAAGTAATCAGAAGGTCCCAATTTGCCCACTTGAACACAGGCCCCTCCACCATCTGGCGTCTGCATTACTTTCGCCACACCCTGGAAAACAGGAAAACAACAACCAACCAGTTAGAGTCCTCTTCTAATACACTTTAAAGTTTAAATATGTTTATTAATAATTTTACACATGTTTTTAAAAACAAAATACTAAAATGCTTTTTCACTAAAACAGAATTAACATATGCATTTTTCAAAACTAATGTGTAGACTTTTTCAGAGCCATTTACCATAATTTTCATGGACATATACTTGAGTTTGTGGACAGTATATACCGCATTTATTATAATGATATTATATGTTAATTCATTATTTTAAAACGAATTAGCATCTCACTATTGTTATGTTATTGTCACTATTGTCATGTTATGAAAATAAAGAAGCACTTCTGATACGCTTTTGTCAAATATATCAGATTCTGATAGTTTCTGTTTACTTTTTTCTTTGAACGCATTGCTTTTTGCAAGAAGCAGAATTCTGAATGTGTTTCTTTCTCGGAATCCATGTAGTGTTTGTGAAGGCATTTTGCAAGTTCGACTCCTTTTGTTATTATTTTGTCAAAAAGTCCACTTTTTCAAGACTTATCAGAAAAAACTATGTTGCTCCAGACTTATCAGAAAAAACTATGTTGTTCCAGACTTATCAGAAAAAACAATATGTTGTTCCAGACTTATCAGAAAAAACAATATGTTGTTCCAGACTTATCAGAAAAAAGCAATATGTTGTTCCAGACTTTTCCAGTCTGCAAACTCTTTCCTAAATTTCAAGACATTTAAAGACTTTTTCAGACTCTGCTAGAAGTCATAAAACAAAAAATATATAATAAAATTAATAAATATATAACATACTGTAATGTTTATTGTTGCAACATAAATTCGATAGGCAATTTTTTTAAATTTGAGGATTTGATCTATAATAAAATGTAAATAATACCCGATCAATTTCATTAGGATTCATAATAATTAAAAGCGGGTCTCAAATATTTGTCCAACCCAATTTATTTAAATTAAATTATAATTGTATTATTTAAAATTACACCATAAATGTGTGTAATACGTATTTATCTTTTTATGAAACAACAAATGTACAATTATTAATGATTATATGACCGTCTCTATAAACGCAGCATTATGTAATATTTCTCATTAGTATTGTTTTTTAATGTTATTATTAGTCATTATTTTTATGTTACTATTATATTTAAATTTATATATAAACTATGATTTAAAACACAATTTTAATTAAAAGAACAAATACAATTATTTTGTTAATTACATCATATAATATATCCTATCAAAGACGAGTTGAGTATAAATTAGTGTAAAATTAAAAATGTATTATTGGAACATCAGATATATATATAATAACACCAGACATAGAACATAAATAAATTTAATAGTAGTAAACATTGTGTATAATTGAATTGGCAGGAAAGTCCATTTTCTTTACTATTCTTTACAACGTTTTCCTTTTCTGAAAAACATATTACTAAAAATAGTATTCATTTATTAAATATTTAGGTAATCATAAATTTACAATTGGCAGAATAGTAACAAGAGTATAAATTACAACACTAAAATAAATACAAAGATATTTAGCTCATAACATCTGTCGCACATAGAATTATTTAAAAATTAATAATAAAGCAACTTTTCACCGAAACGAAATTGACATTTATTGTTGATGATTGAGTAAATTGACCAAACTGTACTTGAGGCTAGACACTTAGAGAATTTTATAAATAATCAAAATATTGGAGAAAGCATTCTTGAATTGGAACTTCAGCAGTATTTTATTTCGAGAAATCAAATTGTTTCCATGTTGTTTCATTTTTCCCCCACTTTTAATGAAATTTATATTATTTAAAATTTTCTTAATTGATCGTTTCATGTTTATCAAACTTTAACACGTATATAGATAGAAAACGTCTAGAAAACTAAATAATACATTTCCATACCAATGTTATAATCGTATCCAATGAATTTTAAAATAATCCATAGAAAACAATTACGTTCTTTCATTGGAAAAGTACTATTTCCATACGAGGAGAATCTATTGATCTGAGAGAGCACAGCGATAACTTTATATCATAACATAATTGAAAAAATATCCGGAGAGATACTGTCTTGATCAATGTCCAAATGTATTCCCATCATTTACATACTTCAAGTAAAATGTATTAATAGTTGAATATTATTAGGATAATACTACTATCATAATAACATCATATTAGTAATTAATTAAATAATTTATATCATTCCATTTTGAAACAATATTTCCACATAATAGTAAGAATAAGCAAAAAATATTAGTTTTTCATAATTTAAATATACTATACAATATTGCTTGCCAATATTAGATATTATATACAGAACCAGCGTGTATACTATAATCGAATCATATTATTATGCAAACCAATCGGATTGTTTGACAAATTAATGTAAATAGGTATAACGTATTTTTCTGTTGTGATAGTTCTCTAATAAACCTTTTTTATTGCGCAACTTTATTCGTTCACCAATGAATGGTGAATGAATTATGATTGCATAATTCATTAACCAAACCAGCTAGTCATTACGTAATACGTACTCTTGATAAAAATTATCCAGTCCATGGGATACAATTAACTAAACAGATTACGCAATTAACTTTACTTGTCAATAGATATATAGCGATAATAAATACAGAAAATGGCTCATTCAAAAAGCCTAAAGGATAATTAATTCAAACGTCAATGGAAATGTGTTACTAATATACATCAATCATTTATAGCATAGTAGGTTACACATACTTTTATCAATATAATTGTCAAATTTCACTAGAGAAAGGGAGACTTATATTTATAAATATTATAAATATTTATAAATACTATTTAAACCAAATTAAAAATTTTTTAGGGACATAAATATGGAGATTGAAGGCCTCTTAATACGTAACAGAGATACATGTAGGTTAATTGTGAGTATTAGGTTTAATTTTCACAAATAAACGAAAGTCCATACATATTGAATGTTTCCTTACAAAATGCAGCACTAGTTATATCCTATAAAATATTCATTTAGCCATTATATTTGTTGAAATGTGAACAAGTTTTCAACGCAGTCATTATCAGCAGATTGCTCTATACGCATATTAATTTCTCAATTGGTGAGGCGACAATCACAGTTCATAGCCAGGTCAATCATGAAAACCTAATGTTTGGTTAATAAACCTGCTATTTACTCGTAGTTGATCATAAACTTTTGTCCAAGAACATGTGCTCCATCAATCGCTCCATCCTTGTCAGGAGAAGACCAGAAAGAATACTGCGCACAAAATCCCGTGACTATTTGTTACCTACTTTAAATATCTTCTACGAAAAAAAAGTATTAGTAAAATGTTGTAGGTATGGCAGTACATTGTCACAAGAAGTTCTTATTTAATAATTTTTAAAATCTATTTGCCTGTTTTGATTTGCTGACCGACCTAAAAATCAGTTACATATATATATTTCAATCTTTACATAATATATCAACTTTAATTAAATGGAGCTCAATTTAAACAAAGCATATTCTATGGAATTTGTCATAGTCATGTAGAAATTAATTAGTAAAATAAAATAGATATAAAAAATAAATATTTTTCAATTATTGATACAAAATAATATAATAGTAGTTATTTTAATAGTACAATAAAATATAAAGTCGGATTTTTTAAATGTATTTAGTGGCTATTACTATTATACAATCATCAATTATAACCCAAATAATATACAGTGGTTATTTGATATTTTACGTTTTCTTTTTATTATCACTAATTGGCTGCATTATTACTGAAAAATATTATACCTTCAGTCTAGAATATAGTGACCAAACAATTGCTCCTGCAACATTTGTTCCTCTCAATTTTTTTCATTAAAAAATAAGTTTTATAAAATTATGATTTATAAAGTGATCATATTATATAAAATGTTAATTTATATATTCAATTACGTTGTTTTATGTACACCTTTTGCTTATAATATTTATTTAGATGTTCTCATAATAAAATGTGTTATTTTTTATAGTTTTCTTAATTAACATTGTGTTTTTAATCCTAGTCAACAAAAAAATTTAAAATATACGATATATAGTAACATACATATTATAGTAATAACATTGTAATATTTATAAAAATATAATACATTTTTTTAACAATTAATGAAAACAAATGAACCACCTCACTATAGAAGAGAAAATTATCATTTATATTAGTATTATCAAAACCATCAGTTATATATACTCTTATTGTTTTATAAAAAAGGATAATAATCAGGCTTAATAAATTAAAGATTAATAAAATAATTAAGAATAATAAATTAAAGATTTTATAACTTTTTTTAACACTGAGGGTTTATTCTACTATAAATATTACATATTTTATTCAAAACGTTTTAATATGACCTCTTTTTATAATACAAATTATATAAAACATAATATTAATAACCGAGAAAATGTTCATTATTTAACCGAGAAAAGTGTCCGAAATCCATATATTATAATTCAGACTAAATTTTCATTTTCCATTTAGTAGCACAAAATATAATATATGGTCCGAAAATATTATTCAACTGCTTTTTTTCACGGCTTTAAAATACTGTTAAAATTTTTATTTATAATTCAGAAATTACATAAATAAACTAAACTGTAAATAAAATTTTGATCTAAGAATTAAAAAATAATAATTAAAAATTAATAAATTAAAGAATAGAATATAAGAATCACTCTACAAAATCTTATAAATCATTATTTTTATCTGAATTTTAGCAAAATATTCGCCTCAAAACTTCAATTAGGAACAAAATGTAAGAAAATTAAAAAAATATTAAAATCAATTCTCTCTAAAATTAACCATTACATATTTAAAAAAATAATTTAATAATGATAATCTATAAGGTTGTCACTTCTTCAATATTGAAAATTTTCTTCATTCTTTATTATTAGGTAAATTAAAAAAAATCATATAACAATATAATATATTCAATTGTTTAATGGCGTATAATTGATGCTTAACAGACGGGAAATAAGATAGAAACATTATTCCATTGAAAATATTAATTGTATATGGTTAAGAGAGTTAATATATTAAATAAACAATAATTATAGTTACTGCTACATGATTGCTATATTACTGTTTGCATATTCAACAAATAACAGTGCATTATTATTTTATGTGTGAAAACCATTGATATAGATGTTGAAACTCTATATCAATGGTGAAAACCCAAGAATATTGTATTTATAAGTAAAGCTCAATACATCGCTCACTGTCTACTCTATTCTTGCCTCTAATCTCATATCGATCTGGCTTGCAACAAAGAAGAGAAAATCCCGCTCACATCGACTCACACACCACTCACTTCTGTGATGATGAAGAAATCGTCTCCTTTATCGCCCTGTCTGATGACAACCTCCCCGTCGACATAGCGCACAGACTCAAGAGCATCGGCAACGGTTAGCCGTTCCCAGGCGTCTAGGCTTTCTGCTCACGAAGTGATATATGACTATAAAATATACATGCTACTGCTATCAGTAGTAACAAAAATGAATATGAATAATGTATTTATATGTTGTAAAAATGTTAATCAATAGTTAGGTAAGATAATGTATAATAATGTAATTTATGGAGTTAATAGAAAAACACAGAAATATTAAAGTTAAAACATAGAAAAGTAATTATTATTATAATTAAAAATGAATAATCTTAATTACAGTATGTATAATTATGATCTCAGACCTAAAACTAAATCGTATTATATAATATTTAAAATTAGTTTTAATAATTATTGTATAATATGCAAATATAACACGCGTTAGACGTTATCAAAATTTATAAAATGTCGTATATAATATATAGCAATTCACAAAAAAAGAGAGGATTAATTGTTTGAAAATAAGAATTCACAAAGGCAATGTATGAAAAATATTAACAATTACGTTTAAAAGTATAAACATCAAGAAAGCATGATTATAAAATAACTATTTTATGTCTTTACGAGAACATTTATTACCAGCATTAGATGTGAGTGACAAAACATAACTTGTAATAGTTGCGATAAAAATAAATGTAATTTTTTTTAAAAGTTGTAAAAATAAATGAATGATACTATAAAAAAATTTGACAAGCGTCTTGTCAAGAGTGGTATAGGGGAAAACAATCCTTTCAATACAAATTGGTTAGTGACATGTTGAATAAGTGGCCTATTTCGTCTATTGGGAACATCTCACAGACTAGAATGGTTAGGTAAGAATACTCCAGATGGTAAGACTTTTTGAAATGATGGCCAACTTCACTATACAAAGTGGCTATCACTAATTATGGTTTCATTTTAGTATTTCCAACAACCTTCTATAAAAATAATATAAATAATGCCAATAACATAATTTAACCCAGATTTAATGATAAAACACAACTTACATGTTTACATCAGAAAATATTATACAACAACACGTCATACCATTTTTTTAGCTACATCAGTTTTGAAATTTGATCAATATTTTCGCATTTGGTATCATTGGTTAGCAGTTTATTAAGCGACAAAGGTTTGATAACTATAATGCATTAGAAAGGGAAATAATGAAATTAAGAAATCAGTTTTTAGTCTAATTTTGATCAAAATTCACGTAATAATAGTAAATTAGCAAGCATTACCAAATTGTTCAGCAGAAAGAGTTCAATAATGCAAATCAATAATAGACCAGAGCTCTATCAATAAACAATAGTCATGACGTCGAAGTAAAACACTGTAATTACAATTAACTTACAAAAATGACACATGTCAAATGATGATCAAATTTTATTTCATTCTTCAACACTGCACCACCATAAAAAAATTATTAAAAAAACCCAGAAATTTTCAATGCGACTTCCAAATAGAAACAAAATTTTATAATAATATAAAGATGGTTTAATGAAAAAACTGTTCAGGAACAAACTCCAGTAAGGTCAAACAAACAGGAATGTTTAATCGTAAAATTAAAAAAACTTTTTACAATCCAAACAAGCTTGTATTCTATGTAAAACAAACCCGAAATGATAAGATGACAAACTAAGTCAAACATGTGAATTTAAAAGACACCCTACCAAATTCAAAAAGCAGAAGCATAACTGGGAGACAGGATCATAAAAAGAACACATTTAAGAAATAAAATTTATTATAAAAAAAGAGAGGTGACTAAAAATGTATGCGTTACTTTGAACCATCCGCGGCAGTTTGAGAGTTAGACCTGCCATCGAAATGGACTAGATTTGAATGCTAAATGTTTTCTTTTGTAGAATTATTCCATGTGCTAAAGCGCTAGGTTAAAATTAACTACGGTCTATCTGGCTAGGCTTTATGAAATCGGAACTGTGCTAAATTTATTGATTGCTCTAGCTGGCATTTCTTTATAAAATTGACTCTAAATCATTAACGGATTCCGATATATGAAAACAATATAAACTTTTGCGAAACGTTAGGCACTTTTAAAAATGTGTCCTATAAAACTATGTTTTCTATGCAACCGAACCCCCCACATCTCCGACTGAAATCGGGCCCTGCCCGCCCGCACCCCCTCACCGAGGATGGGCACCCTGGCCAGAAAATCCTTGTACATGTTACGCTTAGCGATCGTGTTGACCATGAGAATGTGCCGGTAGGAGGCCCGATCCAGGGCCCAGAGACGCACCCGCCCGCCGCCGACACAGCGCACAGTTGCGGCTCGAGGGGTCCCGTAGATGAGGGCCAGCTCACCGAAACTGTCGCCAAGTCCCAGTTGACCCACCAACTTGTTGTTGACCAGTATCTGGAGTGGTAGAGGTGACCGATTAGTAGGGGTCGCATGCAGCGTTCATGGGCATTAACGCAAAACGGTGGTTATGGTAAGTGGTGCTTTAGCTGTAGAAATAAATCTTCCTCACTAATAAACTGATTTGAGTTACAAGCTTAGTTTATATACAATAATTTCAAAAAGCCATACATTGTGTGATCCTATTAATCTAGGAAGTTATTAGGAATGCTGGGAAGTCAGAAACATGGCTTATTTATGACTGAGTTGAACTTCAAATTAAGATTTTCGTAAAAATAAAAAAATATTTTATAATATAACAGATGGTTAGAAATTTTTTCGAATGTAGCAAAACAATCAAGATTAATTTTTTATTAATAAATAAAAAAAATTATAAATCAATTTTAAAGTATCTTTATTAAGTATTATAAGTTGTGACAAATCATATAAAAGTATAAGGTATGTAAGTACGATGGTTGAAACACGGTCTGTATTTTTGGTTCCAATATTTTACGGAGAGTAAACAAACTGAAGAATGGGTGGTAGAGTGACGCATTACTGGTACTTGAATTATTATATATATATTTCAGAAACTGTTTGAAGAAGTTGGTAACTGGTAAAATAACTTTAGTAAAAGAAAGTAATTTAAATTAATAAATCGTATTAACATTTTTTATGTGACTATAATGAAACTAATGTCATCACGAACGGACGGCGCCATGGAAAGCTATAAGGGGATATTTCAAAATAGAAAGTCTGAATATTCTTTAAATCTTTTACTAAAAGCAAACTGTAGCATTCCATGAATAATTCGTGATAGTGAAAAGTAAAATAATAATAAAATTGTATTAATAAAATAAGTACTGTTGTTACGACTGTCAAAACATAGAAATATGTAATTGTACATTTAAATATATTAGTTAAAAAGAGATTAATTAAACTGTTTAAAAAGTGCACAATATACAAATAACACTTACAATTATTATTAACTAAGATTAAATAATTTTCAAGTAAGCCATATTCATCATCCAATAAATGAAAACATTAATTTAGCCACCAATCAATTAATTATCAGTCAAGTTGTGCCTTTATAATGTTATCAAAAAGGTGCAAACTTAATATTCGATATTAAAGTTGATTTTTTAAATGATCTGATAATAACATATACATTTTGTCCACAAGTAAAATATGTATTACTATATGTTATGAAATAATATATTCATTATCAAATTAAATAATATGCAATTTCAGTAACATTTTTCACTACAAAATATTGGAACATTAGAAGGAATAAAAGCCTATTTCAATAAAGAAGCGATTACCTTTTTTTTGATGACTGCCCAGGGCCGTACCGTGGGGGGGGGGGGGGGGGGGTGCGTTGGGGG
>JAUZND010066537.1:0-17520 GCA_034780555.1 Coelogynopora nodosa | reverse complement strand
TCGATATTAAAATTCTCTTGTTCGATATTAAAATTCTCTTGTTCGATATTAAAATTCTCTTGTTCGAAATTAAACGTAAAAAGGTTTAGAGGTTGTTGGATGGTATAGGGACAGTGGTATAGGGTTCGGTAAAAGTTATTAGGTTACAATTTTTGAATGTAGATTTGATAGTATATTTGTAAGTAATATCGTCGAATAGTTGGTATTTGGAGTTGATGCTGCGGGTAGATGTCTTGGAGGTGTTTAATTTTGAAGTGTAGAAATGGATGAGTGTTTGACAATTTTATTTTAAAGAATTTTTTATATATTGAAGCGTTGCTTTCAACTTTGACGATGTTTATAATGTCTGTTTTAGTTATATATGATGTTAATTGGATTTGTGCTTTGTTGCAAGGTATGGGAGGGTTGTTGATGTAAATATTATGTTTTGGATGAGCGGGTATCTGTTGTGAAGAGAGTGGTGGTAGTGTATTTACAAGTTGAAAGGTGGGGATTGAAGTATGTGAGGGATTAGTGAAAGATGGGAAGGAATTGATATTGATGTAATTTACTTATTGGGTGATTTCTATGTATTTATCTTGCTGAGTGGAAATGTCTTGCATTGCATCTAGAGATGCTATTGTGTTAAGTAAGTTTTTTGTATGTTGTCTTCCTATATTTGTGTAGTTTGTGATGGTGCTATGTTTAGATTTGAAATCGTGTTCGTGAAGGATTTGATAGGGTTTAAATATAGGTACATTTAGGGATTCGGTTGGCATTGTTGACGGCTGTTTTAACTTGTTCGTTGGTGAAAGATATAATGGGTGCGGAGTGAAGGTGTTGGTTATTACTGGTTGTGATGCAGACTGACTAATAAGTGCTGGTTATGTGATGCCGGTTTAAGATTTGGGTATAAGCTTAATTCATATTGTATATTGTATAGAGCATTGTGTTGGTTATAGCTTCAACCGTCTCTAAGGGTATATACCAATTAAACAAATATAAACCAGTAGAAACCAATTAGTATATTATTCGCATTTTCCATTAGTCCATGTTTAAAAACGGAACCTACCTTGGTTTCATCAATGAAAACGTTCGGGTTCCATTCGCAACAAAACAATCGGAGAAGCTGCACAGATAGGGGGTCATCTCCAATGTTTGGCGAGAGCCTTTTGACAGCCTCATATGTGAAAACTGAAAAACAAAAGTTATAACAGAAATAATAATTTCTCAATAATTAATATTATTAAATAGTAGATCACAATATGCATCTCTCGAACAATAATATTACATTAAAAAAAATAAAAATTTTATTTTACAAAATATACTTTTATTTTGAATATATAACAATAATAAAGTATATCATACACACAATAGGATATCTATCACTATTTTAAATGTGTATAATATTTAATAGGGTTGCCACAGATTTTTAAAAACATCCTCAAATACCCTTTAACCGTCTTCAAGTACGCTTAGCCAGTTTTATGGACTATTTTCAATACCGAAAAAATACCTTTTGAAAACCGACTAAAGGTTAATTTAGATCGGAAAGAACAAAACCAAAGTTTAGAAGTAATAATACAATAATAATTATAAAATATAAATGTAAATATAATAAAAGGTATGAGTATGCCAATTAGTATTATTATTTATTAAAAAAATCTTTTTATGCAATGGACAAAAATAAACTAATCTATATTGACACATAATACAACCAAGCAATTTGTTTCAAATAATACTGATATATAGACACATAAATGTACGAAAGTTCTGAAACGCTTCTTATGTCATGGCAGAAATGTATATATAACACATAATTTTAAGATGAAGGATTTTAATATGAATTTCTCTGTGTATATATAGCCTATCATGAATAAAGAAATTCATATTAAAATCCTTCGTAATTGCATGGACAAAAGTATATCAATGAAATCTTGTAATAGAAAATATAACTAGAAAAATAATTGATAGTCTATCAAGAGATCTTGTATCTCAAACAAAAATACTGAATAGAACGCGTTAATACAGGAAATAGTTCAAGGTGCATTCTGTGACAATATTTTTGAATTGATTTCTTTTATTGTGTACTTCTTTGCTTTAACTACTTCTATGATGGCTTTCATTTCCATAAACAAAACTATCTGGGTAATGAGATTCGCTGGCGGAGTTAAGTAATTTGTCGAGTTTTGACTGCAGAAGGTAATGTTCAGCTTCCAGTATTTTTTCTTCGACTTTAAGTTATCAATACTCATATATTAGCTGCTTTTTCTTTTTCATTCATCTGATTCATTCTCCTGCTTTTCCAAATGCTCGGAATATCGGTTTTTAGCAGACATTGCAGCAACAAATATCTCAGGGGTGATTACTATGTTAGAAATTTTACCATTGTTGATATGCAAAGAACTCCGAAAATGCGCAAATAAAACAGAAATACCCCAATTTTTAAGTAAGGTAGCTGGTATTATGGACAGTATTTACAAACAAAAGCGTTTTTGTTGTTTGGAACCGCAAATTACCCGTGGGATGCCTATTAAATATATAATGTCTTGCTGAGAATCACATTTAATTTATAAAAATTCCCTGTTGGATTCCTATTATATATATAATTTCTTGATATTTTATGGGCGGGAATCCCTATCATATACATGCCAAAATCCCTGGCATGTTTTGCCAGCGACATATTCCTATTATTTATTTTAAAAAATTATGTTATCTTGGCGGGAATCCTGATTTCATAATATTTTATATTATGGGATTCCCGTCGCGGAACCATAAAACCCCGGCGAGGACCCCGGTCCCGGGAATCCCACTGGAATGTCATACTAAATGGTACCTAGCAATCGATTTGCAGTATATAGCGACATATTTTGACAATAAAGCAAGTTTTACACCTTCAGCATAATAATATGTTTGTAAACCGTTTGGAATTCTGTCAAACCTTTACATTTTGCAAAATGTTTGTTTGACTAAATGAAATATTATCCGTATGAATTTATATAATGTTTAGCTAACATAAATATAAAGTCAGGGTATAAATGTCATCATATTTTGGTTAATAATAACAAAAATTCGCATAAAAAATATTAGATAACATTTTTCATTAGCATTTAATAAACAATGTATGACGATGAGGTAGAAGTTAAGATAAACAAAGTCGTCAACAGAATTCACGTTCACGACGTCAGTTCATATTATCGACATTTTCCAGATATCTAGCAGTAATACTTTCATCTTGGTTAAAATAACAGATGAAAAGAATTTAGGCACTTACGATTTAGGCACTTACCTTTTTCCTCTGCACATATATTCTTTTCCTCCATGAATACAGAAAAAAACTGAGTATAACAGTATTTTAACTCACTCTTTTTAGATTAAGCATGACGCCAGTTTTTTTCGCATTATCGATTGTTTTGATGTCCCTCTTATATAATCGAATAATCTTCTGCTTCTCATAATTTGATAAAAATAAACTTAAATCATCGTAGATTTCAAAAAAATTTACATCATATTTCAGAATAAGACATCACCGAATTAATTAAATAATTAATAATGTTACGGGAAGAGTAATACCCCTTTATAACTATTTAAAAAGAAGTTGTAGTTATTATTTATTTGTAGTCGTCGTATCTTTAGCACGCGGAAAATTGTAATTTACGGAGTTTAAAATACCAATTCCACTCTAAAATACACGACAAAATGTAAACCAAGATCCAATTATGCAACGCGTTTATTGTTTGAAAACAGACGAAAAGACAATTAATCAGCAAATATTAGCTTTCCCACTAGAAAAAACGCTAGGCAAAGGTACCAAATCAAAGTTAAGTAACTGAGTAATTAAACGAGTAGGGTCACTGCATTAAATCACGCGGCTAGACCACTTCTCACATGAAAAATCGCGCGGCATAGGTAAGGAAATAATGCGAAGAAAATTTTCAATTGAATGAGAGTGGTCATTACATAAAAAAAGGTGGCTAGACGCTTTCACACTTGTAATATCGCGTGGAATAGGTATCAAGATAGAGCAAAAAATTATCTATTGAATGAGTGTGGTAATTACATAAAAACAGACGGCTATAGACACCTGGTAAGGGTTAAGCGATTTTTTAAGTGGAAAAGTGTTTAATCGCCTGCTTTTATGTATTGATCACTTCCTCATTCAATTGAGAATTTTCTTAACTTTATTTTGGTACCTATGCCGGGCGTTGTCAATGTTAAAGTGACCCCACCCCATCATTTAATTACTCCGTAGCTTAGCTGTTACTGTGGTACTTATGCTGCTCGAATTTTTTGTTGGAAAGCGTTCATAAAGAAGCATGTTTTTATGTAATGGATACTATCATTCATTTAATAATTTTTTTGTTTTATTTTGTTATCTATGCCGTGCATTTTTTCAAGAGAAAAAAGGTCTAACCGCCTAATTGAATGCAGTTACCCCAAATGTTTTATTAATCAGTTACTTAGCATTAATTTGTTAGCTATACCGCGCGTTCTTTAAGTAGGAAAACTGTAAAAGATTGGCTCTAATTTATTTACGAAATTATACAATTTAGTGTTCGAGAAGACTACTTTACATACTACTAATTAATCGCGAATCGGGGTTCTGCTTTAAGTTCGTCTATGTTAAATATTTTACTATTCTCAAAAGTGTAAAATACAATAAAACAAAGGTATTATTCATACACAAGGATAATATATAATTTGAAATAACACCAGTGTTTATATAATTATACTTTTAACAATAAATTAGCTTCCCAAATTCGCTATAACAATAATATAGAATATGTTTAAATATAAATTTAACAACAGTCAGTTTTAAGTGTCGTAAAATAATAATAATATTTTTCTAAATGTCTCTTTAACAATAAACAGTTCCGCTAAATATTTAAATATGATATAATTGCTGTTACTTACAATTATAAGTTTGGTTCGAAAACACAAGGTAGGTTTGTCACAATGGAAAGAGTTGCTGGGTCTTAAGATAGTTAATGACTGCTGAGGTCTGACAGTGTCTAGGAGCTAGAGCAGTTGCTTGTAAGGATAATGGTGTGCTTGGGATGGTGGTCTGGGGGATGGTGGTGGGATCGAGGGATATGATGATGGTTAGGGATCGAGAGATCTTGGGATGATGGTGGGATCGAGGGATCTTGGGATGATGGTGTGGGATGTCTCTCTTGGTTTGCGTTTGGCCTTATATGCGTTTTTCAACTGCTTTCTAACAATACGAAATTTTCATGTGATTAATAGTTTTTTTCAAATAGCTTATATACAAAAACAAATAGAAATAATTCTTCCACTTTATATTACCGAGTCTTAATTTTAAAAGTTATTAAAATATGTCAACTTTTCCTTCACAGGGCTAACTAAAACTGTTCTTTTTTCCTCCACAGGACTCCTACACAACCCCGTTTTTAGGAATGGCGTTCCGCCATTCATATTATAAATGTCGGCCAACTATAGTATTGGATAGAAATGTCAGATTTATTCACGGATGTCACCGATGAATAATGTTCGATTGTCAGGATGACGGTTCACGTCTCGTGTTGACCGTGCTGGCGATCCTCGTTGCGCATGCGTTGACCGTGCTGGCGATGCTCGTTGCGTTGACCGAGCTGGCGATGCTCGTTGCGTTGTCTTCTATATCTGAGTCGGAACTTGGGATACTGGTCGAGAACATGTTCGCTTGCCGGCACATTTCTCGGTGTTTTCTATCTTAGTATTCTTTATTTGTCTTTTAGTTTTGGATGTTTAGCGGAACTAATTTGTGCAATAAATAAATTTTCTTTGCAAACCGGTGAGTGTGTATACGAGAATAGGCTTGGTTAAACCAGAATTAAAGATGCATCAGTGCTTGTACCACTGAAATTTCGGTAATTTGCTACATTATTTGGTAGTATGACAATTTTTGCCATGGCTTGGGCCATGGAAATTACGGTAGTGGATACATAACTTGGTTTTATCAGATTAATTAATTATGTCATGGCTTGGGCCACTGAAATTACGGTAGTGAATATGCAACTTGGTTTTACCAGAAGAATTACGTCGTGGCTTAGGCCACTAAAATTACGGTAGTTAATACGCAACTTAGTTTTACCAGAAGAATTAAAGGTGAAATTGTTTATTCATGGTTTCAAGAAATGGCGATATTTTATAAATGTTTTGACGGTTTGCGAATTTTTGGCTTTTCTAAACTACGGGCCATTTTTTTGGTTTAGGGTGAAAATTTTAATTGACATACATTGGGTTGACTGAAAATGCTATGGCCGTCATCTCTAGGTAATGTAGGGTATTTATGATAGTGGTAATACTACGTATATTGAAACGGTTTGATTTGTTGGTAGCTTGTTTAGTAAGGACTATTTGGAATTTTGTTTTATATTTTCTGAGAGTATATGAGCAACGTTGGAAGAGGGTTTCATTGAGTTACCAGTTTTGTTTTGTCTTTTAATGAGTTATTTTCTGTACGCGTACGCTTTGACGCTTTATCGTATTAGATTCTAATTGCACATCAATAAGACGCAAGTTTCCAGAGTGTACGGTTAACGACTCAATATTTAAATTTCTCGTGATATTCTTTATTAATCGCTCCGCTAGGTCGAATAGGCTTAAAAGGAGGCGCGCGTGAGGCACAAACCAGGTATGTAGTACTGTATCAGTACTACATGTTTCTTAGTTTTAGTTCGTGTTTTAACATTATTTCTAATCTAAATTTTCGGCTTACTCGCCTTCGATTAACGGTAATCTCGTTTTTTCAATATTTCCAATCGAAATTTTCGGCGTACTCGCCTTCGATTAACGGTAATCTTGTTTTCGTGTTTTATCACTATTTCGAATAAAATGTTCGGCGTACTCGCCTTCGATTAATGGTAATCCTGATATCGTGCTTTGTCACTATTTCAAAAAATTTATTTCGGCATACTCGCCTTCGAATAATAATAATCTGGTTTTCGTGTTTTGTCTCCATTTCGAATAAAAATTTCGGCATACTCGCCTTCGATCGATGGTAATCTTGTTTTCATGTTTTATGCAGGTTCTCTTTTCTCTTTCACCCTACACCGTCGATCTCTCTCCTGAAAATTATTTATCCTGGCCAGGAAAAGAGAGAAAACGTTAGGAAGGAGGGAGTGGAATGAGGTTTCTAAAAATTCCGGGTTTTATCTTGTACTGGAAATGTGTTATTATTCTGGTAACAGTTATTGTTCACTCTCGAGATTAGATTGTTGTGATCTGGAATTCAACGTGGAATTTTTAAAATTTCTTAGTTGTTGTATTTGAATATGTTATCCGTCTGTGGAAAAAATTTAACTTCTTATTTTAATGTCAACGTCCACAATTGATTGTCTCTGCCAGATATTTTGTTTTTGTTTTATCAAGGGTCTTTTGATTTGTGAGGTTCTTTCAGAACGCAATGTCAGTACGGTTGCAGTTTTTTAAACAGCCTTTGGGCTGATACTGTGAATATTTGTTTGGTTTTGTTATCGACCTTTGGGCTGATACTCCGTAAATTAATTTGGTTTTCCTTTCGGCCTTTTGGCTGATACTGTGTATTTGGATTTGGTTTTTTCATCGGCCTTTGGACGGATGGTTGTACTCTAAATGCGTAAATCCTTGTGTATTTTACTGTAAGGGCTATATGCAATGGACATTTCTTTTCTAGTTTAGATGTCGACTTCGGCTCCAACGACTGGTACATCGCGGAAGCTAACCATTGCTGGCTTGATTGCAACGAGGTCAACACTCTCTTTTTGAACTGTTTTCCGTTTCCTGGGTTGTGAACGATATTATCCTACGAACAGCTTCAGTCTGTTCAAATGAGTGACTTTGGTTAACTTGCGACTACCCGGTTTGACTGGTTTAATTTTGATTGTTACTGGGCTGAGTTTTTCCGTTACCATGTACGGGCCTTTCCAGTATTTGGAAAACTTCGCCACTGGCTTCATTTAGTACTTCATGTAATACTTCATCGCATGGCTTCATTTCGTAGCAAAACCAAGTTGCCAGTTTGGAAGTTAACATCTTTTTATTTATTGTTATATTGTTTCCGCATGTCAGCTTGTGTCTGTTTTATGCAACTTTCTGCGTTTTCTCGGACGGGAAGCAGGTCGGATTTTAATACTTTGATGTATTCGGTTGGGTCTGAATGAGGTGTTGTGAGATCTTGTGTAAAAATAGGGTCTGTGGGAAATCTCATTTCTGTGCCATAGATTTTCTCAAAGGGGGAGATTCCTGTTGATTTATGGGGGGTACTTCGGTAAGCCATTAGACATAGGTTTAATGTTTTGTCCCATTCTCTGTCATCTTCTTGGATGTGTTTCATGATTAGTGTTTTTAGGCTTCTGATGAATCTTTCACATGCAACATTTCCTTCTGGGTGATATGGTTTTGTCTTTGACTGTTGAATATTGAACAATTTGCATACATCGGCCATTGTTTGGCTTAGAAAATTTGAACCTTGGTCTGAGTGAAAGGAGATTGGCATTCCATAAATGGAAAGCCAGTGGTTTATGATTGCTCGTTCGACTGTTGAAGCTTCTTGGTTTTCTAGTGGGACTGCAACTGCTAACGCGAGTAAAGGTCGACAATAATCAGAATATATTTTTCAGCGTCGCGAGATTCTTGTATTGGACCTACAATGTCCATTGCCACTTTTTCAAAGGGTTTGGAGGTCTCGATGCTGGTCTTTGGTGCACTTCTACTTGGAAAAGATATTTGGGCTTCTTGGCATTTGGGGCATCTGTAGCACCAATCTTTGACGTCGTGCGTCAAGAGGGGCCAATATTATTTTGTTTCGATCTTTTGTTTTGTTTTTTCCCAGGCCAAGTGTCCACCTGTTCCGGGGCCCTCGTGCATAGCACATAATATTCAGGGTACTAATTATGCTGGGACCACGATGACGTCTTTCGTTGTATCGTCTTTTTGTGTCTCTGTATGAAGAAGTCCGTCTTTGACTTCGAGTGATCTCCAGTTCTTAAAAAAAAAAATCTATTTGTCGAATCTGACATTTCTCCTTTGGTTGGTTCAGTGTCTTCTTCCTTGTGATTGTGAGCCCATGCGATATCTGTATCTTTTCGTTGTTTCATCTCGAAATCTTCTTTTGACAGACCGGTGGGTTCGAATGACATTACGGCATCCACTCTTAAAGGTTTTTTGGTCGTAGTAACTAGAAATGGGACAATCTCCATGCTTGTGTTTCGGTTTTTCTTCAAAAAGTAGGGGTCCTTTTTCCATTGGTGTTTCTAGGATTCCTTGGATAAATCTTTCCTCTCCTGGGGTATCAGGTAATTGCCATGAGACTTAATGACAGATTGGTTGACCAGAGTATGGTCTTTTTCATTTCTTTTAGATGTAACTTCCATCATTTCTTCTTCTATTGTTTCAGTTGGAAAATATTGTACTTCAAAATCTTGTATATTGGCGAGAGGTTCGGGGTGGCTATGTCTTATTGGATTTTTGGTCCATCTGATAGCGGTTCCACACTTCTCTATGATGAAATCATTGTCCTTGAATAATAAATCGACACCTACTTAGTAGACATGGTGTCACGTAATCTTCTACTACTATAAAAGTTTGTAGTAATTTCGTTCCTTCGCATTCTACCTGCAGTTTACATTTTCCTACTACTATACTTTGAGTTGTGAGCCGTTTGCTACTGCAATTCGTGTTTGGATTGCTCTATTTTAGAGGAAGGTATTTTAAGTTTTTGGAAAGTTCTATGGCTCAAGATACAGGTGTATGCCCTGTGTCAATCGATGCTAAGATGGGTCGACCTTCGAGTCGAATAAAGATAACATTACTTGTGGGGGTGTTTATTGAAAGATTTGTATTTATTTCCCTAGTGAGCTGTAGGGGTCGGTTGTGGGATAAAATGTACATTTCCAACTCCCTGTTGTTTTCTTTTATTGAGGTAATTGGTTGTTGTTCTGTCCCCTCTGGCATTGGACAAAGAATGGCGGGGGGTACCTATTCTGCCACCCTCGTTTAAAGAATTCTGTGGACAATAATTGGCGAAGCACGTGAGTGGGAGGGAGAGATTTTGGTAATTTATTGGGTTTCTAGAGGGCTGTGCCATCGGGTATGGGTTGGGTTGGGGTTGTGGTTGGTTAGGCCAAAATGATTGCCTGTGAGTATATTGGCTCGGGTTGGGCATTACGGGGTTGCGTGTCTGTTGGTAGTTCAACCGTGTCTGTTGGTAGTTTTGTGTTGACTGAAATCTCCGAGCAGGACGAAAATTACCTGACGTTTGAGCCAGGTTACTAAAGGTGTTATTTCTTAGGGTGCGGCATTCGGCCTTGCTATGCCCGTCCATTCCGCAGTAGGAACACCTTACAAAGTTCTCACCCATGCTGAATCTAGTTTTCCCAATCGAAGAATGCAATTTTGTAATTGCCTAGTGAGTAGGTCGATTTTATAATCTGTACTCACTTCTACTAAGTTAACTTCTGTGTTCGATGAATAGGTGGCTTCTCTGGCCATCATAATTTCTTTGCCTCTGATGACTGCTTGGCCCATCGTGTCTATTTGCTCATAAAACAATTTTTCCTTAGGGAAAGCGAACGACAGGTTTGATATGAATTTGTGTACCGCTAGGGACTCTATATCCGCTTGGGCTAGATGAGGGAAAACCTTATTAAGTAACAGCAGGACTCTGTCCCCCTATGCGCTTAAATCATGGTTGGATTCCTGCTTAACTACTTCAAATTCTCTTCGGGTGGTGGGTGTACCATTCTGTGGTGCGAATCTTGCTCTGAGCATTTCGCGTATTTCTATGTATGTCGCATCGTTATCTCTATCACGTGCAATTACGCTAGCTGTGGCTATTTCCCCTAAATATCTTAGGATTGTGCGCCTTTGGGCGACTGGTGCGTTTATCCCAGCTTCTACAAAGTATTGTTCTAGGTCTGCAATCCACCTTGTGAATTGCATGGAACTAGGGTCGAATATTCGTGGCTGATAGCTATGATCCCTTCTTCTGCCCTGTTCTCGTTCATCCCATCTATCTCTTTCCTCATCTCTAAATTCCTGGACCGCTTCCTCTTGTTGTCTAAATCTTTCATCCATCCTTTTCCTAGTTAGCATATACTGTCTTGTATAAAATAGAAAATACTACGTTTGAGTTTGGGGTCTTTGTAAATGTATTTAAAATCAACAACAGGATACGTAAATTATACGGTATGCACAATTTATGGAGATAATATACAGTATCAAGCTAAACGATGTATTTTATTCTAAGTGGAACTGATATATCAAATTTATTTTGTGTTATGAAGTGTTTATCTTTACTTAAACGAACTAAAAGTGCCGGTTATCTATGGCCACCAGTGTAAAAGATTGGCTCTAATTTATTTACGAAATTACTACTATTTGGTGTTCGAAAAGACTACTTTACATACTACTAATTACTCGCGAATCGGGGTTCTGCGTTTAGTTCGTCTATGTTAAATATTTTACTATTCTCAAAGTGTAAAATACAATAAAACAAAGGTATTATTCATACACAAGGATAATATATAATTTGAAATAACAACAGTGTTTATATAATTATACTTTTAACAATAAATTAGCTTAAAAAATTCGCTTTAACAATAATATATGTTTAAATATAAATTTAACAACAAACAGTTCTAAGTGTCGTAAAACAATAATATTTTTCTAAAATTAATGTCTCTTTAACAATAAACAGTTCCGCTAAATATTTAAATATGATATAATTGCTGTTACTTACATTTATAAATTCGGATCGAAAACACAAGGTAGGTTTGTCACAATGGATAAAGTTGCTGGGTCTTAAGATAGTGAAGGACTGCTGAGGTCTGACAGTGTTTAGGAGAGCGGTTACTTGTGAGGATGATGGTGTGCTTGGGATGCTGGTGTGGGGAATGGTGGTGGGATCGAGGGATTTGATGATGGTGAAGGATCGAGAGATCTTGGGATGATGGTGGGATGATGGTGTGGGATGTCTCTCATGTTTGGCGTTTGGCATTATATGCGTTTTTCAAATGCTTTCTAGCATTACGAAATTGTCATGTGATTAATCGCTTATTTCCGCCTGATGTCCAAATTCCTGAGTCGGCGGTATCAGTTGATTGATGAATCACTTTATCGCTAGTTTCCAATTTACTTTTTATTTTCGTCTCCTATATGGTTATTCATTCTATGTCTGGTTTCTAACTTAATAAATGTTTGGGAGTATCTTTTGCCGCTTTGATAAATGTGAATTATTGTTGGGTCTATGGTTATGCATGATAAATGGAAGGTTTTATCTTTCCAGGAAGTTATGTAGGAACTTCTGCTGTGGACCTTGTCATACTTTTTAATTGCTATCTGTGAGTGTAGATTATTTATCTGATGTGTGTGTGTCACTCTTGAGTCATACAGTATACAAAGACAAATAGAAATAATTCTTCCACTTTATATTACCAAGTCTTAATTTAAAAAGTTATTTAAATATGTCAGCTTTTCCTTCACAGGGCTAACTAAAACTGTTATTTTTTGCTCCACAGGACTCCTATAAAAGTAATAGTAGCGGCGAGTCCTTTTCGTTCGGTCCGTTTTCAAACAATAACCTGATTGGCAACTTTTGTGTGTGAAACACGCATGGCAAAACACATGGAAAAACACACGGCAAATTAAATATTTGTTCAAATTTTGCCTTTTATTTTAAAGTGGAATGGATATATTGTAATATCTCGTATTTTGGGGGTTTATTTAATTTATATCGAGATATTAACGATAACCTTTCAAATACAAAAAATATATTTTTAATAAGGGATTAAATCAAATGACATATATTCGGGAAGACAAACTTTTGTCTTATTAAATTACAATACTAAATATTTGTGAATAAAAAGCTTGGCTCGTTGTGTCGCACGAATCCCTACTGTATTCTGGCGTAGACCTCGTCCTAAATACCATATAAGTAAACAGGATCCATATACCATGGCCATATCAGGTAAAATCATACTATAGCATCAATGCATACAGTAGGAGCGCATGGTCCCGTATGTTGTCTATAGTAAATTATCGTCTTTTTATCTTCTCGTCTATGACTACTTGGTCGTTTCTTCATCTCTGTCCTTTAGCGTTTGGCTCTGATATTTACTAAATTTATTCGTTTTGTAAAAACAATACGCGGCAAAACAGGCGGCAAAAATGAATGAGAAACATTTTACTCATTAAAAACGACATTATCTTCCATGTCAGTATTGTTACTGATCTTCAATAGATCTCAATTACTGTTATTCTTCATTTTTTGTTGTGCTACACCACGAGTATCTGATTATAATAACCAATGCCGTGATATCTCAAGGAACGAAATAGAATGAAGTGGCTTTTTGTTTTCGGACGAGGATTTTTTATTATGGTTGGATTTGTCCTCGCATATACTTATCTGCATGATATCTGTGCGTATTTTACTAGTACAATTTTGCCGTGCGTTTTACTGCCGGTTTCGCCGTGTATTATATTTGTTCATAATTTTTTTTTCTATGAGTTACAAATAGCACCATAATAATTCTAAATATTAATAAAAAATATACATATATAAAATGAATAAAATTTACTGATTGTTATACCAATTCTATTTTTTAATACGCGGCAAAATGTAAAATAAGTACTAAAATAAAGCTAAGAAACATTGTAATCAAACGAGGAGGTAACTGGATAAAAACAGGCGGCTACACTCTTTATCACTTCAAAATTCATAGGTACCAAAATAAAGCTACCAAACATGTGTGATCAAACGAAGGAGTCACCGCAATAAAACAGGCTGCTAGATACTTTTCCATTTACAAAAACGCGATGCATAGGTACCAAAATAAAGCTAAGAAACATAGTAATCACGAGAGCGGGTCACTGCATTAAAACAGACGGCTAGATTCTTTCCCACTTGAAAAAACACGCGGCATATAGGTACTAAAATAAAGCTAAGAAAAAGTGTAATCAAACGAGGGATCACAAAAACAGGCGGCTAGATACTTTTCTACTTGAAAAAACGCGCGGCATATAGTTATAAAAATAAAGCTAATCAAGAAACTAAGTAATTCAACGATGAGTGTTGTTGCTTTTAAACAGACGCAATAAGATACTTTCGCACTTGAAAAACGGCATAGGTGCCAAAATAAAGACAATAAAATGCTAAATTGAACGATCGAGTAGGGTCATTATGTAAAAACAGACGGCTAGATTCTTTCCCACTTGAAAAAACGGGTGGCAAAAGAGCCAAAATGAAGGTAACTATAAACAAAGTAATCAATCGAGGAGGTCACTGCATAAAAACAGGTGGCTAGATACGTTTTCACTTCAAAAAACCGGCATAGGTACCAAAATAAAACTAATAAATAATGCAATTTCACGAGGGGGTCACTGGATATTTCAAATAAATAGTCGCCTGTTTTTAGCCTGTTTTTCCAGTATACTTCAGAAACCTCCTGGCATAGGTAGTTACAAAAAACAAATTGGCATTATGATGTTAGAGATATTAAACCTATTAGATGGTTCCATTGAAAGGAGGCACGTGGACCAAATCCATATCCCAGAGAAAACTCAAACTCTGGTACAAGTGCCAAATTCAAACATGGCTCCTAATTATAATTTAGAACCAGTTTCAGTCACTCTCCAGGAAACTGCCTCTGTCATAAATACTAACCAAACACTGCCAGTTGATGTAACTCCAACTACCTTAACTCTAGCTGTTACAACAACAAGACACTCATCAAGAGTCAAGAAAACTCCCCCATATCTGGAGCAATGTGTTATATCTTTAAGTTAATTCGAGACTTAACTTTTATTTCTCATGGGAAATGTTGTATTTGTTTTGCTATTTCATTAATGTATATGTCATTGTTGTGCAAATTACGAATAATAGTTATGTAGGAGTGAAAGGGAAAACTAAAAACGTCGAATGTCGGGTTCTAACCAGTACAGAATTCGAGAAAATAACAATTATATTTGTTGATTGAAACTCTTTATTAATTGTATAGGCAATAAAATCAGAAGATAACCTTTGAATATCTGAATGTCGCTTTACAATACTTCAGTTAATCTTTCTATAAACAATATACTTCTATAGATAGTTTCGTAGCTTAATTAATATGTCTGGAGTTACTACAATCGGGAGTTCTACTTACATAATATACTTTAGTCACGAACAACAAAGGGAAGAACTTCTGGCGGAGATATATTGTAAACACAGTTGTTCTCGTATTGGACTTCGCAATGTTTGCTAATTCTTTACGGCTCGTTTACATATTATTATTCATACTTTGTTTACCCAAAGTACCCATATTTTGTTTGAAACTTTCTCTTCCTAAAATTCATTAAACTAATTTCCAAAACATTTCAACAACTATAAACTTTAACATATTATAGTTAATTTAAAGCAATATAATAAGTGTTACATATTAATATAAACTTAGATATAATGTCTATCCATATATATATTACAGGCGACCCGATTTAAGATCAGGCCGTCCTCGGACTGTGATAAAGATTGCACAGTTGGGGAATTGATCATCTTTGCAATGAACCTCTTTGCTTATCAGTCGTTCTCCAATCGTCCGCCGTTCTTTGATTCGTCTATAGTCTGGTCTGTCGTTCTTTGAATCGTCCTTCGTCTGGTCCGCCGTTCTTTGTATCGTCTATCGTCTAGTCCGCCGTTCTTTGTATCGTTTATCGTCTGGTCCGCCGTTCTTTAGATCGTCTAACTGGTGGCCGTTCAGATAAGTCTATTGGTCGTGTTGCGTGGCCGTTCAGTTTCCATCGTTGTCCAAAAGAAGGTATTTATTGCTGGTGACTGGGAACTAAGAACTTTGTTTTAATTAAATATATTATTGTTTAAAAAGAAGGGTTATAAAAGCGGTGTTTTTGCGTTTGGCGGCTGTAAATGTAATATCAAGAGAGACAGAAGGAAATACAGATAGGTCCGGTAGCAAAGTTTATTATGATTATTATAGCAACAACATGCAGCTTTTTTACAATGGTGAACGCCTGTGATTGGCTAATCCAATCTGACAGCTTTCGAATCAGTAAAACATATAAACATATATAAATAGAGGCTCTTTTGCGCGCGCGCGCGTACAAATTCACAAGTTCACAGAGCATACAAGTCCTACATAAAGGTGAATGAATGAATATTTTGCGTTATCCCACTTTCGAAGTAATATAAAAAGACAACAAAAGTAATATCAGCTTCCTTTATTGTGGTACTAACGTGACCTATGTCACGTCAGTCCACTCCACCTTCGACCAAACCCCTGTGCCAGACAAGATGTTCTTTTTTGTGTGTCCTCTTACATAAACCATTTCTCAATATATATACACATGCTTCACAGTAAATCATATATAAAAGGCACGTAACATTAATTGACACGAAGTTAAAATAATTAACTTTAACACATAGGCTACATGTAATAATTGCTGGAGTGCACTCTCTCTAATCCGCTCATGAACTGTATTCAAATTATCCAGTATTAAGATCATCTTGTTTAACTAAACTGCACAGTCTGCCAAATTCGAAACTAAAATAGTTTAACGCAACAAGATACAATTATTACACATTCTATACTTACAGGCTGTTATATCCCTATTTAATTTATATATTGCATAAACATTATTATATTTATTTGTCATACATACCTCATTTTTTATACACTTCCTAGAGAGCAAAAAATAGAATTAATTATTTAATAAACAATATAAAATTGTGAAATATATGTAAAATATGCAAGTTAATTAAGACTTAACTTAAGTACAGATAAAAATCAATAAAAATTCCTGAAATTACTATCTAGACCAAATCTGTCATAGGAACAGCTGAAGTTGATAGATACTCCAAGTGAAGAGATGGACAAATCAAAAAATTTGTCAAATGTCCAAATACTTTTAAGACTAAAACTAAAAGCTTTCTATAAAACTAATTATAAAGTTTAATATAAATCATCTAGCCCTAGGTTCTCTGACTCCATCCTAGGAGTCTGTTACAAAAAAACCATTAAGGTAAGCAGCTGCAATTGACAGAGAATAAGCAATTGCAAATATGCATTTACCACCTTGCTTATAGTATACTTTATAGGAACAAAAAAAACCCACCACAAAAAACCACACCACAAAGCCCCACCATGACCATGAAACCCCGCCCCACATCATCACAAAAGCCGCACCCCTGATCCTTCATCCCTGACACCACCTAACAATTACAGGGTAAGAATAATCTCCCTTTCATACAATATTATTTAATTAAACAATATTGCCGTTAAGTTAATATAAAATATCTTATATTAACAATCTTAAATAAACTTATATAAACTTATATAATCTTTTATAAACTTATTGTATATCATTGATTATTATATCGGTTATCCTAGACATTATACATATATTATCATTTGTTGTTTACATCTTATTAGAAAAATAGTATAAAATATTGTTATTGCAATATCATTGATTATTATCTGTTATCTTAGACATTCAGGCCCGGTGCCATTTGTTTGAGTCAGGTGTGGCAGTCCAATAAGAGGGCGCCAATAAATGCAATAAATAATAATA
>JAUZND010066526.1:0-17521 GCA_034780555.1 Coelogynopora nodosa | reverse complement strand
ATAAGTATACTATAAGTATACTATAAGTATATACAATAAGTATACTATAAGTATACTATAACAGTTTAGTATCCTAAACTCCTAAATTTTATATCCTAATATCCCTAAACTCATAACATTTTATATAGTTATATCCTTAAACTTCTAAAATTTTATATCATGATATCCCTAAACTCATGAAGTTTAATACCATAAACTCCTAAATCCCTAAACTCATACAATGTTTTATCCTAATATCCCTAAACTCCTAAATCCCTAAACTCCGAAAATCCCTAAACTCCTAAAGTTTAATACCATAAACTCCTAAAACCCTAAACTCTTAAATCCTAAATTAAAAATCATTTTGCGTTTCTGGGGGGGTGGAGTAGAGGTGCTCCTTCCCTACTACTATAAACGTATTAATGCAATATTATATGAGGTCCCACGTGGTTAAGAGGATAAAGGGGTACCTGGCAACCACATTTTACAGCTCAATAATGGGCCTTATACAAATTTGCAAGAGCCCACTTATAGAAGGGAGCTCAAAGAAAATAATATCAAAAAGGGCCCCTTTGTCCGCATACAAGCCTATTTGCAATTATAAATTCCTAATATTTAATTCTTAGGTGTTTACATACTGAAATATGGACTTTGTCGAGGTTTTCCTGTAAACTTTCCTAGTTACTACACTCATGAGTGTATAATAATATTAATAATGCCAACAGAATTATTCAAGTTAGGCTTAAATTATTTTTTCATTATTAGGCTGTGATAAAAATTTAAAAAAGGCTCTGGAGAGGCTCCTGAAGACCCTGTATATTATGCATATTTCATGATAATTTCACAATATGTTCAATAAGTTTTAATTAGTATGTTCTGCATAGATGGTATTGGTGACCACTCCTCGATTCTTTCTTCGAACCACATTATTAAAAAAATATTACAAATAGTTTTATAATATAATTACAATTTTTTTTACTTATTCAATATAATACTATTATGTAAATTCAATTATATAATAGATACCTAAAGAATAACTTTTTAAATTATTTTATTACAACTTTTTTTTATATAAAAAAATAATTCAATTATTATATTACATATAATTATTCGGTTCGACGATATTTAATTATTAATTATTTGAAATTGTTACTCTAATTTTTATATAGTAATTAATGACAATGTAAAACATATTTAGAATGTTTAACCAAAAATATGATGCATATTACATAATATTGTTTCCAAAGTAAATGATTAACATGGAATCACTCTGTTTAAAATGTTTTAAAGGTAGTTGAAAAAAGCAATCTCTAATTTAAAATAAACAATGCAAAGTTTTTAAAAGCGTAATTTAAAAAAATTGACTAATGTATAAGGAAATATACCGTTAAACGTCGTATTAATTAATTCTACAATCAAATATATAAAGTTTATGATAATATTTGAAATAATATATCATGGGCATAATAAGAGAAATTTAATATTTCATTTTTGTATGTAAATATATATATTTTTAAAGCGCGTGGGCCATAGCCCCCCGCCAGCCTGCTCTCCGTGCTCCCTGTAATAGATTATAATATGTATAATATACTAATTATAAATAAAGGACACCATCATTATTCTGCGTTTTATATTAATTAAAAGGCAGTTTTTTCGTATAAATTCAGTTATAATTATATAATTACATATAAGAATAGCTATTCACAGAGAAAATATTTCACAGAGATGAAACTCATTAAAATTAATACTGACAAATTTAACAGTCACAATTTCTTGAAAAATAGCATAAAAAATGTCTATTTTAAATAGAATGTGAACAAATTTAACAATAGAAAAATACGATCTAATGTTTTTGAACTAAACTACCAAGCGCAACTTATAGCTTATGTAAGGAAAAATATTTTATTAAACATAATGTAATGGCAAAAATTTGCAGGTCATATATAGGTTAATGTGCTAATATTAATATTGTATAAATACTTTTAATAGAAGTGTTACCAATTTTTCTGATTCAGTTCAGAAAGTATAAATTAACAAGTCGATTATTTTATAAATAGTTTTGTACATCTGCGACCATAGAGGAAGTTATTTGATTTTATAGTGTTAGTATTCTCGTATTGATAGATTTTACATTATAAACGTTCTTGCATATACTAAATATATACTAATTTTATTTCTACAATACTATTTTATGGATTTCATCCAAATTTTATGAACAATCTTACCAAATATAAGTTACAAAATGGTAATCTATGTGTGGAAAGCAAGCAGTTTAGTATTCCTTCCTCCGTTCCATATTCCAATTATCCCTAAAAAATAATACACTGGCTTTGATAAGTTATATTATAGAGCAAATTTAGCTTATTAATTGCAATAATAATGTAATTTATTTTATTCAAGCTTCAATCGACTCTTCCTAACTGGTTGATACACGCGTTTGTGGTGTTAGGGTAGAAAAACGTAAGAGTTTAATCCAAAACAGAGATCAAGCTTAAACAGAGGCAACCGTAAACTAGAAATAAATTAATGACTGATTGACTTGATCTATCGTAGTAGACAAACTTTGCTGTGTCCTTTACTTTTATCTCCAGATTTCTCATACTCATGCGAAGAATATGAGCTCACTATTTGAAATATATTCGCTACTAGTAGATGACAGATGCACTTCACAGCGGATATTTGGGAACACTCGATTCCGGTCGGTTTTCTTTTTTTCTCTTAATGCTTTAAGCAAGCCTCAGTATTGGTCAGATAACGGGAAATACTTCGATAGAACTGATGCTACATATCTAACGACCTGTGTCCTTCGCTATCGCGTCTCAACCTAATTTCTGGACTATAATCCTAACTCAAAATTGCAAACAATCCAATGAATTGCCGAGTGCATGCGACCAAATCCAGTTAATTTTGTTTCTATTACTCAAGTGCTTCGAGAAATATCTCCTAATATATCGTTTCGTTAAGCTACTGGTAACGTAACAATTTGTTTTTGTCTATCCTGTGTCAAAGTTTTTCTCGCTTGTGCTTCGGTATTTTTTATTAAAGCAGTCAATTCATTCCAGTGAACTGTTTAAATTTCAGAAAGAAAATAATAATAAACTATTTCGTGAAATACATATATTGAACTGAACCATGGTCCTTTGCAATGTATTCCATTTTACTATTATTGCTTCAGTTTTGATTTCAATGACATCCGGGGTACGCGAAATTTCAACAATGATTTCTAGCGACTCTCGAGAACTTATTGCAGTCGTCGAGCGTTTAGCGCAGAATTTCTCAAGGGCGGATCCAAATTTTAGACTCGGAAAGGAACTTTTAAACAACGCGAGTGATACATTAAACAAGATATGTCGCAGTTTACATATTGGTAATCTACCTTTTTTAGGCAGTTTCACCTCAAACACAATGGAAACTATTTATGCAATGACTGATCGCTTTAATTTTCCGTACTTGTCATGGGATATAAACCTTAATACATTTCGAAAACAATTCCCTAAATCATATTACTCAAATACGCCTAGTCAATCCGATCAGACATGCAGTGTGTTTAGTTTGCAACCTGACTTGACAGAACCATTAATTTACTTTTTAATACAATGGGATTGGAAACATTTTGTATATATATATACATCGGATCAAACATTTGACCGTCTTCAACGAGTATTAGCTTCACTGTATAAAAATGGGAATGATGTAAATGTGGATATAGTATATTTTTCTTTAAAAAATATCAATGGAAGTATTTCTGGCCTCAAGCAACTTGATCGTCGGCTAGGCGATTTTGATGAACGACGTATTGTACTTGATATTTCTGGAAAATCCAACATACTTAAGTGTTTATCGTCACTTCGGTTGATGGGTATGCTACGCCAAGAATATCATTATTTAATTGTTGACTATGGCATCCTAGAGTTACCATTGGGTCCTTATAAACCGAGTCTTGTTACAATTAGTGGCTTTCAAATTGTTGATTATAAGCAAACGAAAATTCGAAACTTTTTGACCCACTGGGCTGATTTAACTGTTAAAGGCGCTTCCTTACATCAAATTGCCTTTTTCTTGGATAGCGTGGAAATATTACGAAGTATTCTTACAAGATATAATATAGATAAGTACACTAATAAGACAAACAAGTGCAATCCACCCCCATTTTGTTGGAAGTCATCAACTGCCAACAATGAACAGATAAACAATAAAGACTATTATAGAAAAAGCAGAAATTACCGAAAAAAGTGTAACATAACTAATTATCTAACTCAACAAATTAAAAATATTAATTTTGTTGGATATACGGGTCCAATATCATTCAATTCTACAACTTGCATGAGAAAAAACTTTAGAGTAATTCTTTCACAGTTTAGTGGAGAGCAACCATCTCGTAAAATTGCCACATGGTCGACCGAATTGAAATGGAAAGAAACTACAGAGAGATTGACCATTAAGCAAAAACCAATTGCATATCAAACTATAGCACGTCCTTTTATTAATGATACTGCACGTGTTGTTACAATTTTATCGAAACCTTTTATGATGTACAAACGAGGCGTCATAGGTAATCCACAGTCCGGCAAAGACAACTTTGAAGGATATTGTAAAGATCTTGCTGATAGCGTTTTTGGGATTATGGGAATGAATTATGATATCCACTTAGTAAAGGACAACAAATACGGTGCATACTCAACTGAAAATAAATCATGGAATGGAATTGTTGGTGAATTACTCCGTGAAGAAGCGGATTTTGCATTTGCACCACTTACTGTTAGTTCTAGTCGTGAGAAATCAATAGATTTTTCTGAGCCATTTATGACTTTTGGATTATCAATAATAATTAAAAAACCAGGCAGTACTAAACCAGGAACATTTAGTTTTCTCTATCCATTGTCCAATCAAGTTTGGATGGCTATATCAAGTGCATGTTGTTTGGTGAGTTTAGGACTATGGATAATTGCCTGTTGTAGTCCGTATGAGTGGAAAGAAGATGACGAGATACCGTTTAATCTCCCTAACAGTTTTTGGTTTAATTTTGGGGCTTTTGTCCGCCAAGGTGTTGACTTTTCACCAGTTTCACCAGGAGCACGAATTCTGAGTAGCATTTGGTGGTTTTTTTCTATGCTTATGATTGCATACTATACTGCAAATTTAGTTGCGTTTCTTTCGGTTGAAAGAGTAATTTCTCCTGTCTCAAGTGTAAAAGATTTAGTTGAAAGGGGACCCTCAATAGGTATAAAAACGGGAACATTAGACTCTGGATCAACAAAAGAATATTTTGCTACTTCTACATTATATCCTTTTGATTCGCTTTTCAAGCTAATGGAAAGAGACAAAACACAATATACGCGAACTATTAATGAAGGAATTGATCGCGTTCGCATAAAGCATGGCTCGTATGCTTTTATTCTTGAGTCACCCATGAACGAGTTCACTAATCATCGCCAACCATGCGATACTATGAAAGTTGGTCAAGTATTCGGCAATAAAGAATATGCCGTAGCAATTCCTCAGCATCGCCCAGAAATGGAAAAAATTCGAGAGCATGTCACTGATGCGATACTTCAATTGCGCGAAGATCAAGTTCTTGCTGAATTCTACAAAAAATGGTGGATTGAAAAAGGCGAATGCATTGCGGAAAAATCGGGATCATCGAGTAAGCCACTTGACTTGGTCAATGTTTCGGGAGTCTTCTACATCCTCATAATTGGTATCCTACTGGCAATGCTGGTGGGCTTGGTGAGTGCATTACGAGATTTGTTTAAATATCGAAAAAAACTGAAAAGATCTCGATATAGTGACTATGCACTAAGAACGCCTACAAAATAAGTATATATATTACTGCAAATATGGTAACAAAACTTTCTACAAATTTATGGCCATAACTAATTGTTTATGAATGTATTATTATATTTCTTTATATTAGTATTGTAATTTCGTTTACATTATTATACATGTAATTTTTATTAAAACTATGAACCGGTATTATATTAATTGAAATTAATTAATTAAATAAAAACAAATTTACTTTTACGTGATATATATCTATTTCTAAAAATACAAAAATAATTAATTTATTGAAATGTCCGTGTTCTGATTTTTAACAAAATGTCAATATAAAATATCGCAAATACGATTAATAAATTAGATGAAATAATAATACGTTGGGTAATGTTAATCTATTTCGAATAAAACGAAAACCAAAACTAAATAAAAACATTGATACTAATTGATTGTTGCACATAATCAATAACTAAACCGGTAAAGTTTATGAAAACAATGATGCAATTGTTATTATTTATCTAAAATAGGCTTAGTTTTACTTTGAGATATAGTCTTTGATCAAAATATTAATCAAAATGTTTTAATTATTATATTCTGTATATATGCAGAAAACTTAACATATAAACGTTTAAGTTAAATTGCAATAAATAATTTAAACTATATAAATACTTTGTATATAAGTTTAATTATATTATAATAAATATTATCTCAGGGACGATGCCACCGGTCTTGTTGGTCCAGTTTCAACCGCTCCACTTTGCGGCCAGAGTTTTTTTTTACCAGGGGAGTATCACCAGACTCCTCACCCTTCTGTTAACCGTACAACTCAAAACTTGGTGGCTACGCCACTGTCATTTTAAAATAATTCTTAAACGATTATTATTAAATAATTTTTAAATATGACTTAAAACCAAACTGTAAAACGAAAAGCATGTAGTTTTTTAATTTGGACCATTTATTATTTTATTCAAAAACCATATCGCTGGTAAATTTGTGAATGTTGACTATTAAAAGTTCAAATATTTCAATTTTACTTTTGTATAAACAGAAACCTTTAAAAATGCTTTATTTATAGAATGAGAATGAGTTTTTATCAAATATCGAATATTTTTCGTAAACATGCAAGTATTTTTATTAGTTAGGAGGACCTTTCCATAACTTTATAAATTCGTAAGTTCATAAATTCATAAATCTATAAAAAGACTTTTTCATTAAGCAATAAAATAATTCTCAGCAATGAAATATTTAACACAAAAACACTTTTATGTTATTAAAAATATATATATTTATATATCACATATGAAGTATGAAATATGCCAACATGACACGACAAATAAAATATAATTATTAATAATATATAAAATATTACATTGTTGTTGAATATTCAATTTAATTATCTTTTATTGAATTATGATAAATCATATGAAATGTTATGGTTCACAGTATATGTATAATTATATATTTATCATTTACTGAGTTCAATTCTATGAAAATTAAATTTTCATTATTTTTTTAATAAATAATCACACCATGATTATGCTTTCTTGATGAAAGGTGAAAGCTTGGATATTTTTTATTAATTGTAATAAACTTTAAATTTTATTGTGGTTTTTCTTTTACATATAAATCAATGTTTTGCTTATTAATTCTTTGAAATATCAAAATATGAATATTTTGAAATTTTACTTTTTTAATGTGGCTTAAATAAAAGTTCATACAAATCATATGATTACAATTATTAAAATTTCTTTTTACGACAAATTTTTAATATTTTACAAAAAAATGCAGAAACAAAATTTTATTATTTTTATCGAACTATTCGATCAACTATTAAAATATTGTGAAACTTTAAAATATAATAAAACGTATTTACGAAAATGTTTCTGAGCAGAAATAACATATAATATCAAATTGTTATTTAAAACCCCAAGTTTAGTTAATTAATATTGTTTGCTGGCAACATATGGTTACTGTTACAATATTTATCAATAATGACTTGATACTTCCTTCAAATATAAATATGGAGTAAAACAGTTATTGCCTCACAGCAGATATAAAACAGAAAAATAAAATAAGGAAAACAATGCATTGGAAGTGACGCTTAATTATTTTGTTTTATGGAAGCCATTTAATTACTTTTTTTAAGGTAATTATTGCGGAAATTTTATTCGCATACAAATATAATAGTCGCTGCAGGGATATTAAATTAGAAGTAATAAACTATGCATTATTTATAATATCTGTTTTGATAATAAAACAATTTTATCTGTCATAGTCTGTTGTATTTATAAAAACAGCAAAGCACATTTAATGAAGAAGAGAAGCAAAATTCTGTCAATACGAAAATAGGAAACATCATTAAATGTTCTTCGTAATATGTTTTAGTAATTAATCCTAATTGGAATAATATTTTCATAAAATAATCATATTTACAATAGTTGACATATCGGTTAAGTTTTTAATATGGTGTCCCTAAATTAATTAATTTTTGAAGAATATATGCTATAGATATTTGAGAAAACGTATTAAAAAATAATAAAGTGTCACAAAATATTTTAAGTTTCTTGCGATTTAAGTTATGAATGAATGAATGAATTAATTAATTAAATGAAATAATATTAACGTATCTTTAGTACTGTCTTTGAAAACGTTTAAATCTTGATTTTGCTGATGTTACTGTTAAAAACATGTCTATTTACACAGCTTTGTTGTTTAATATTCATTTTCGAAAGAGCTTTTCTTAATACTTTTTCAGGAATGACTGACGCATATATTATTATTTTCAATTGAATGACATTTTCTCTTCCAATATAATTTTTTTTTTCATTATGCCCTATAAATGTCTGTTGTTTAAATAGACAAGTCCATTATAGGTCCATTACAAATTCATTGCAAGTTCATTTTTAATCAGGAAATGAATGGGCAACATATAAAAAATTGAGTCACTGGTGGACTAGACAACTTAGTTGTTTGTTCAGTGTTTAGAGAATATAGAAAACAAATTGATAAAAATAATTTTTTTACGAGTTATATGTATTACAGTATTTTACTTTTTCTTTAATATCTTACAACTTAATTAATCTAACTATTGTACCCACCAAGCGAGTGACCATATCGCGTATTTGATTAAATTGACTTATATTGATCAACAATATTTATCTTTATTAATATCTGTCTGTATCTAAGTGGTTAATATTTAATCAACAATGTCTATCTCTTTAGCATATTATGATTGTGAAGTTTATTTCGACACCCCTTAATAAGTGTTACCTTAAACGTGGAAATAGAATAATACTCACAAATAGAATAATCAGAGACCTGAACTGTTGATTTAAAAAATAATTGAATAGTACAAATTGTCACCATACCATTTTTGCATGAGTATATACATAAATATATAAATGAAAATTAATAATTTATTGTTTAATAAATAAACATTAATTAAAATGTTATGTAACTTTTAAATATTGATTTTATTTATTTATTTCTTTTTGCATTAATTGAAAATTACATTAGCCAGGGAGCGTATCCAGGATTTTAAATTAGTCAGGTGGAAATTACGTCTCCTTAAAAAAGAATATAAACTTATATGTTTCTATATTATGTCTTTCTATAATTTATGTTCCTCTCCATATTTGTTTCTATATTATAGTTAAGTAATTTACGCCCAACCTTATGATTGTTTGTGTTTCTATATTATTATCATTTTCTGATTTTTAATATACCAAAAAAAAGCATTCAATAATATTTTATTTATTTATTTTGAATAAAAAATATCAGTATGGAATTACGACTCTCACAATAGCAAAAAATAATGCACTAAATTAAGTCTCATTAAAAATTTCGTCTAACTATTATTTTTGCTAATACCCTGCTAATAGTCAAAAGCGCTCTGAAATACATTATTTTCTTCATTTAATAAACGATTGCTTTTTATTAACTTAATTTTTTTAAGTACTCTTGTTTAATCAGTATGTTATAATCCTATATATTAATTATTTGAATTACATGTTATTACATTTTATATTACTACAATAAGATAACCGATAACATTATCAATAAAAAATAATATATAGCATTAATCATATATTATGCAAATGATAAGAATAGTGCATAATACATTTTACAAATACAAAGTTGGTATAATTTAGCGTTAACCCTTTATAATTTTTTTAATCTGTGTATCAGCTGTATGTACATACCTTGTTTTTCACAATAAGTTCATAATAAATACATAAATTGAAGTGCAGTTGATAATGGTTTTATTCAACATATTTCAACAATAAAATTATACGAAACTAAAATCAATCTACTTATTTATGTTTAATGTTTATGCCTTTTTAATATGTATTTGCTATATATATATATTGAATATTATTATTTTTTCTTTATTTGATAAAATTAAATATACGTAAACCATGACCACCCAAATTCGTTAATGTTCTCAAGAAATAAATTTTCTTTTTAAAGTCGGCAATATTACTATAATAGTCATAACCTACTATCTGCTATCTAAGAGGACTCAAGAGAATTGAGAAATGATGTTTGGAGTCAGTTTTCACATCAATAAATGTTTGTCCAGTATTAGTAAACGGTATGTGCATATATATATATATGCATATAAACTCGTCAAAACGAAGGATATTGCCAAGGAACATAAACTAGAGATTAAAATAGGATTAAAATGTTTGTCAAAGCATACATATATATGTAATATGCAGAAATAATATTTTCATTTTCATCAGTTCAATTTAGCAAGTGTTAAATAATCTTTTTGATTATATACGAGATTCTTCCTGGAACCGAAATATTGACTAAGACATGTCGTTAAGCCAACAAATAAGATATAAAAGAATTTCATTTACCAAAAGCCTCATCTGGAATTCAATATTTCGATTAGTTGTTCAAGTCAGCCGCGTTCAACCGCGTTTCTAATAATGTTCTGTCGACTTCGTCAAATTCCTTTTTCGAATTCTGTCGTGCGTATTTTATTGCAATTATTTCCTCTTTCTCTCTCTCATTATGTATCCAACAAAGTTACCATCGGCTATTATACAGGTTTCTCCGCAAACTATTAGGCAATCCCTAAGGCCCGATACTCCACCTATATAGTTGATGACTAAACTCGAATTGATAATCAAGATGTAAAATCTTTTCTTGAATTGTATTCGTAAGGAGAAAAAATAAATGTTTCTGTGTTGTATAAAACATATCTTTAGGTAAAGATTATATTTACTAAACATGAATGGTCAGAAGATGCCTATCGACCTGCGATTTTTAAATCAACTAATGTGAGTGTATTCCCCGTGGCAGAATTCTAGATTCGGAAGCAAGTGACTTCTAATTGATTTTAAATAGTTTTTTGTTTGTTTTATATTTAAAAGGAAAAAAATTGTTAACTAGAAACTTTTGTTTGAATAGATAATGCATAAATTGAATTTTAATATTACATAAAATTTCGATGAACATTAATGAAGCATTAAAAATAGTTGGAATTACCTAGTAAGCAATAAATACTTACTTAAAAAATAACAGTTATTTATATTTATTTCGATATTAGCCTCAATGTGTAGCACAGTTTTGTTTATATCCATAAAATGATACCCAACATGTATAAATTAATACTTATGCTGAACAAAAAATCCTTCATGGAGTCATCGAATATAGGGTGAGATACTCTATTAGTAACGAACACTAGATATTTTCATGTCTTGTTAATGTGTAAAAATGGTTGCAGTATGCAATACAAATATCACAAAGGGTTGAGTATCGGTCATCCTTATCATTTTTATTAATATTTAGTATATATTTATTATTAATATTAAGTATTTTTGTTACGAATTGTTTGAAGGTAACTACATTAAATTTGTTTATTATATGTAGTATACAGTAGAAAAAAATATTATATTAAGAAACAATATATAAAATTTAGTAAATATTCTCCTTTTATCAAGTTTCACTTTTTCTGTTAAATTTTATTCACATTGTTTAAAATAGTTTAAAATACCATCACTGATTTATACTTAGTCTTTTTGAAAAAAAATCAACTAGTGTTATTAAACAATTATATGTTTACTTACTTCATTCGAAATATGTTTACTAATGTAAATTTTACTATATGACTATATGTGAGAATGTGTAATGTAATGAAAATGAAATGTTTAGTTTTACCTTCTAAAAATTTTAGGGAGGGTAACTTACTAAATACCAACATGTACTCCTCACTATTCTTATAGCCTACAGTTTTTAAGGAGTACATGTAATAATATACTCGCAAGCTAACTCCATTATTCGTCCGGCACTTATGCATTGTGGTAGATTTTCATTTAAACTTATATTTTACATATTTCACTTTGCTGAGTCAAATTATCTTAAGCAAATAACACTGTTTCACTATTTTGTATAATTTTTAAAAAAATATCGGAATTTTTTTTAATGTATACTCATGCAATACTGATTGTTCATAAGGATTTATCAAAAATTTTAACTGAACTATACTTGTATAACATTACATTTTTTATAAAAATTATAAATTTTATTGAAACCCTTTCAAAAAAATTGAATATGAAAGAATGTGAAGTACTGATCAAATTATATTTAAAATTGTTAGATATGCATACGTTAAGGGATCTACATATTTAAAATACATAGAACAAGGTTAAATTAGTAATTTTGTGAAATATTACCTTGATAACGTCATAGTAGTATAGGAAGGGTAGATTCTGACCCATATTTTGACCTTTTACATTTGACCATGACCTTTAACCATACCCCCCTAAAATTAAAAACTAAAATTTGACCCTTATTTTATTATCAGAAAAAGTATAAATAGAAAATATTTCGCAGCTAAAATTCATTCTGCTTTCATTTCTTGACACACACGGTCGTATTTGCAATCACTCTCCGGATTTCTATTTTGCTACCGACTCAACATTTATTATCAGAAATAAGTATAAATACAGAAGATTTTGCTGCTAAAACTCATTCTGCTTTCTGCTCTCAACACGGACGGTCGTATTTACAATCGCTCTTTCTTTCTCTACAGACGTAGCATTTTATTATAATTTTACTCTCGAGATGGCTAAAATTATTATGGATGCTGCGGACGTGAAAAACAGTTTGGAACATGTTGCAATTGGAAACGCTGATCAATTTTCTACATGAGTCGCTATAAAAGGAGCTAGCTGTGACAAATTAATTATGCGATACGGACATTGTGGGACCTCTCAAAAAAGCAAGTGTTTATCAGATCCGGCATTTTAGGAGAAGAAATGCGTTGTATACACTCGGGAACCTATGACATCCTACCTTTTCGAGGTAAAACTAATTTTTAAATTTCAGTTTTGACAGGGAAACTCGTGAATCGGGCTACAAACCTGTTATGTGGTTACCACGGCAACAATGATTTCAAACAAACCGTGCTCTTCAAAATGTATTAAATACGATACAAGGAAGCAAAGCAAATGTCACCTTTATTTCAAATCGAGCCATAATTGGACCCATCAACAAAAGAGAAGGAGGATGTTAAGAAGATTTTAAATTTTAAAACTCTCGGGATGTTGACTTCTTCCCATGGCCTAACAGCTCTTATTCGGAAGTTAACACAAACGAGAGAACTTACACTGACAGAATAAATACAAATGAAAAACAAACGAGAAACACATTTAACAGTTATATAGGCATATAGCAATAAAGCAGGTCAATCCAGTTACAACTAGAACTAGGTCGACCAACCAAACATGACTACGTCACTTATCTCGACTCGGGTATTTAAAAGTCAGGTTTAATCAATATGGGTGCAAGAAAGAGTATCAGCCATGTTCTGCTACGACGGCACGAAAGGTAGAGTAATTTTTCATACATGTAAATAAAATGCAAATAGTACAAAATAGGTGCGAAAGAGAGGCAATTTAACTGCACCAAGCTGTGGAAGGCTATCGGTTCGAAATTGATCAGTCTTGTACGCACACATAAAAGCAAACAGTAGTGCCAAGAGTTTCGAGTAAAATTGGTGGAGTTATATATGTGATAAGAGCATAGGATTCGTTCCCCTCATCACTGCAACCGGTGTCGGCATTGCATCTACATGCCTATAAACATATAAATAGGCAATGGTTCTAAAAAATACTGCAAGTTATGATAATTTGACGAAAAACGTGTTCCTCGCAGGGAAAAACAAAGTAGGAAATAAAACCATTAATTTTTTCTTGCAACGTGTACGGAAGGTCCTGCTGCAAAAAATAAAAGGATGTTAGGAAATAGTTTGTAAACATGTATATGTATCATATCAAAATTAAGTAGAAGGCGATATACAACTCTTGTATCTATTGATCGTCCAACAATGGTTCTTCAAAAACTGAATGGTGCAAAAGAAATAACATGAGGTGATGCAATAAAAGGAAATCATCCATATAAACCCATACTAAAGAGGTACGAAATTACCGCCATAATATACGTAAAAAAGGGTATAGAAATTTAACTAAAAGGTGCACGAGAGTGGGCATCCTTTCGATGCAAAACGCTCCGTAACCCGAACATGGGGAAAGTCGTCGACCAACGCGTGTCATGCCACTTAAGACGTTGAAAATCGACGGTTGCGAAACAAATGGGTGATTGTGTGAGTAATAGGACAAAATAATGTTAGCATGAATAAGGTTCTGAATGGATTTACTAATAGCACTGATATTAGAATGTGAACAGAAAAAATGCACTGAGGTTTGCACCCGTATAGGAAGGCGGGCTTCGTGCTCATAAATATCATGAGTAGATTTTGACATTACAATATGATCAACAGGAAGACAAATCTTAGACACACTCGGCGTAAGGGGCTCTATTAAGGGGCTCTATGAGCAACTGAGTAAGTAAAGCTATACTCAGGGACTGATCCGTATCCTGTGGATTATTGTTATTATTACCCGGAGGTATACGAGAAACTAAATATGGTTTGATATCAGGTAGGTCCTTAAAAAGACTTGAGGCTAGAACTGTCGACTCCATAACCGACGAGAGGTCAGGCAATCAGATCGTCAAGAGCTGGCCAAAGCAGAGAACATGCTCGCCGGCAACTGGTTTGCCAGACACCGGCGGATGGCGTTAATGGAGTCGTTTAGTAAAAGCGGAGTCGATGCGATGGTGCACTCGCGAGAAGTGTAGAACAATATTGTCGATATAATTGACGAAAATTTAAAGAGATACCTGAAGACAAAGACCTGGATACCACTGGCTGATACACTGGCCTGATAAGAAGGATGAGAAGACACAGTAGTGGAGAATTTGAAAAGTTTGGACTCAGCTTGATCTATAAAGAAACTTTGAGCGGTTAAGTCGGGGTTAAAGGAGTCCGACGAGTAGGTGGAGTCCAGGTGGACCCGCTTAACCACCTAACGCCGGCGGTTGGGTCGCTGCTGCAGCTTTGGCTCCCCCCTTTCTGCCACCCCTGTATACCGGCCTCGACCCCAGTCAGTTACACCTCAGGCTACTGCGGAGGACATAATATGGCAGAAGGGGGGATGGCGAGAACGTTGGCCAAGTGGTTAGATCTTGAAAAAAGTTTAGATACAGTAAATTACTTCAACTTTCATCCGGACAAATTTTACTTATGTGTATAAACATTATAACAACTTAAAATATACATTGGATTTAAATATTAAAGAGGCTCAATTTGATTTACAAAAAAAAGTTGACTCAATAAAACAGAATTATTATTGATTATATAGTCCTGATGGTATCTGGTTGAAGGAATTAAAAACGTAGTCAAAAAGAAAGTGATCTTAACATTATAAAACAGAATAAAATGCTAACTGATAAACATATTGATGCTGCACAATACTTACTTAGAAAACTAAATAGTCATATTAGTGGTCTTCAGCCAGTTGTATTAACTTACAATGATATGCTCATTGTGGCTTTGTTTTTGTCACAACTGAAAGAGTTCAAATTCACAATAATTGTTGTTTACATTGGTTAGTTTCCTGTTAAATTGGGTCTAATAAAATTGTTAATTTTGATGGATTATACAGTACGAAAATAACAAACGATCTCATTAAACAATTATGTAATATTTATTCATATGATAATTCATTATATTATACATATTGTATTTATATAGTTAACTCACAACAACAAGTATTGTAGGCGTGTTAGATTGAGGATTGTTTACAATAGCATTTGCTGCAGATTATTGTAATTTTAATAATCCTAATGATATTATTTTTGACCAAAGCAAAATGCATTTAGTCATCGAATAGATTGTTTTAATAAAGGGAATTAACACCATTTCCTCGTTATAAAAAACAGTGATAAACTCTATTAATAAACATATATGTTAAATCATTGAAAGAAACCAATCAGAATGGCAAATACAAACGGCGATTAGCTCGTATTTAAAAATGACTAAACATAACGCTTTAAATGTATCTAATAAATTCAATACTTTAAAAATATATGAAAAACTACTAATAAAATAATAACATTTCATTTAAAATAAATGCTTATTCCGAAACACACCAATTAAAAAAACAATACTACATTTAATGAAACAAATAAAGTTCCAACGTATAATTAAAATAATGTGGTTGTTAATTGATGATCAACAACGCTTACGAAAAGTCAAATTAATTTATTGTAGAAAGGTTTCGAATTTTCACCCTCATAAATTTTAAAAGTAAATATCGCCCTTATTTAATTTCTTATATAGTTGTCAATTTTCTACTTGATTTCCCAACTACGTTTATTAATGGATAATTAGTCTTATATTGTATGTAAATATCCGTTTTATTTAATCCTCTTCTATAATAGAGTTTATCGAATATTGAATCTATCTTCTATAAATCAAAAATTCAAAGGCGGTGTCATTGCTGTTGCTGTTTATATTTTACTGTTACTATTTATATGTTTTTCATTATCGCATCGTCGTTTTGGTTTATAAAATTAAAAATATTATTTATATTTTTACGAGCTATTTTTTATTGTTTCTAAAAAGATAACTTAAAAAAAAAATTTGCCTGTCAAGAATATAGTTTAATCAATGTACGATTGAAGCTAGACAACGATCAAAATAAGTAGCATACAATAGGTCACACACTTTATAGTTAATAATTGTTTGATTCTGTTTGTCCCAAAGAATTCAAGAAATAAAATGAATATTATACTTAATTTATGTACCTAATTGAACAATTCATTGGATTGTAATTTTATGACATTTAAGACAAAACCAGTCAATAAAAAAAATATTTTTTTTAATGAATTCTTAATTTTTTTTGTTTTAATAAATTAATTTTTATTTTCGTTACCATAACAACAAAGTATCGCTTATTAAAAAGATTTATTCAACGAATTTTTGGTTGGTAAGTTGTTGACTAAAGTCTGTTTATGTTATATATTTAGTTAGATTTTCTAGTTAAAATTTATCAACGTTAAATAATTTATTGAATTATACACCAAATTTATTATTTAGGAATTCTTAAGAACAACAAAACATTAATTATTCACACATTGACAATTATGCTGTGATTGAATAAATAATTAATCTTCACTTCAGTTCACATCATATTTTAAATAACCATTATGTAGTTATATATTCGTGATATTATATATACATACTGTGTATCATGTCTATGTAATTATGTCATAAATATTTGTCTACATGTATATTATGTTTAATATATATTAATATTATTATACCCCAATTACTACTGATGTTTTACTATTCAAATTGCTTTTTTTGACGATTTGTTTGGGTTTTTAATAAGCACTACTTGCATTCCAGTCA
>JAUZND010066515.1:2813-17522 GCA_034780555.1 Coelogynopora nodosa | reverse complement strand
ATATTTATTTTACAGCAGCTTGTGCTTTTTCTTCTATTTTTATTTTAAAATATGCTGCTCCAGGAAACCTACAACTAGATAAAATAATCATTCAAAATCACAATCCAAAATACGTGTTTTCACTTTTGTATAAAAAGTATTATCTAATACCCGGTTTATTTATAAATAATATACAAATAATATAAAAACAAAGCATTAATAATTTGAAGCTTTAAATAATAATTAATTTTCAATAAAAATATGTAAAATAAATTTTAAAAAGAGTAACTGAAAAATCGGTAAGTATATAGCATAGTAGATAATTATTTTTTCAAATCATCCATATATCAAACAATGTTTTATTTACGAGATATCATAATATAAAAGTATTGTTTTTCTACTGGCAATCAGAATCCAGTATGATTGTTAATTCTTTTTTAATTAAATTTAATTTTTTTATTAAATAGTATGAATTATTTATGCTAATGATACGTTAAAATATCTGGATAATTCTGATAAAAATTTGTAATGTCCCATACGCGGAGAGAAGTGAGAACAAGCAAGTCAACACATGCAATCGTTTATTGTGTAGATTACAAGTGCATCTGCATTATATATTGTACATCAACGTTTATGTTAACAAGTAATCGATAGTGTCAAAACAATTAGTAAAGTACGTAATATTATATTACAGAGCATAACTATTACGTCACTAGCTTACAGTAGCAAACTACTATAATATAAATAATTAAATAGTTACACGATAGTACAAATATGATTGTTAACATTTTATGTTTGTTGATGAGGAAGAATTAATCAATGGAACCCATAACTTTTGGAAATGGTTAAATTTATAGACATTAAAAGTAATAATTAGTAAATATTTATAATTAATACATATTAGTAATTAGTAAATATTTATAATTAGTGCATATTAGTAATTAGTAAATATTTATAATTAGTACATATTAATAATTAGTAATATACATAAGTCTACGTTTAAATTAAGTTTAGTTGCAAATATTAAAAACTTTCTTCTTTTATAAAATGATTTAGCAACTTATAAAAGGCACACTACTCGAAAATTGTATTGTAAGTATTAAAATATATACAACTCGAAATTTGTTAAGTACTAGTAAAATATAATATTTAACAAATATTCAATTTTGATATCAATTTTTAATTATCAAAAATGATTCAAATGTTTTCAAATAGTTGCACATAATTTAGCGCTTGCTCTCTATAATTTTCCCTGCATTAAATGTGTCACTTAAAAATGCGTATTGTTCAATTTTTTCCAATATATAACGTAATAAACAAAAAACTATTTAACTTTGTTTTGTTAATGGCAGTAGGATAACATAAACCAGGGCCAGTAGATGACATACTCATTCTGCAAGATAAATTATAGACTGGGCTACTTTGGTCAGCGTATCATTTTGGATCCAATAAAATATTCTGATAATGATCTGATAACTTTGTATATGACCCTGACTAAATTAGCCGTCTGTAATACTTTTATGGTAAGATGTGCATAATTAATAAAATGTGTTGTTTTATTGTTTAATAAATTAACACTGTGGTTTAAGTTTTAGATTATTAAATTGTGTAATTTTCATGTAAATATATGCTATATATTCAAAATCATTATTATTATTATTACTACTATTATTGTTATTATTGTTATTATTATTATTAATATAATTATTATACATATAATGCAAATATAATGATGACATGCGAAATAAGTAGTAATAATATTATAATATTTATATTAAAATAACAAAATGTAATAAGAATAAAATAATTATAATAATAAAATTATAAAAGCTATATAAATGACAAATAAATATAACAATTTAACTAGTAATTATAAATTATTCAGTTATGTTATATTTATAAATTATAAATGTGTCTAATTTTGTATAACAAATATGTATAATTGAAAAAAATAGTTCGAGGAAATGTCCATTGTATATAATCGTATACACTCATACACTCACACACTCACACACTCATACACTCATACACTCATACACTCACCCACTCATACACCATAATCGTAAATACATTATATTATATTGTATTATATTATATTTGCAATATAATATAATGTTTGATCAACAGATGATTTGTATGGATTTTTTTATAGTTTATGAAGTTTCTTCGGAATATTTAATGGCTGTTCACATTGAATCTATATTATGACGTCATTAATACAATTTTATGTTGAACGCATTGTTTAATCAAAAATGTAACTTTTTTGTAATTTATCAAACCGAAAATAGAAAATTGACAACTTACAGGTATCACCGCCATAGTTAACTAATTGATTAGTAATGAGCTAAGTAAGTCACCAAACAGTTATAATGATCAATTTTCAATTTTAACAATTCAAAATTAGTTTTTAAGATTTTTATGGTTGATAATTGATTTAAGAAAAATAAATATTCAACAACATTTTATCTGTGAAAGCATGTTAAATTTTAAGTGATCTATATTTAGTATACTTTTTATAGATCCATTAATTACCTAACATAACATTTACATTCAGCAAAACAATGTTACTGTTATTTTATTTAAATATTGATTGAAACGGTTACCAAGGTGACATCTGCTTATAACCACTGAGCTCTATATAATAATTTAAAATGATATTGTTCTGCATAAGTTATATATATTATAAATAAACATATACCATTCGTATACCATTCGTTGTCGATAATTTTCTTATGAATTAAAATATTTCTGTGAAAAAATTCAAATCCATAAATTTATGAACAGAACTTCATATACAAAGAGAACAACACATATTCGTAGGAAAATAATTAGTTTCTCATTGCATAAGTAATTTGATTAATTAAATCTACGTTTATTTAAAAGGTATTTTAAAAATAATAATGTATAATATGAAAACTATGAGCAGAACAAGCTGTATTGTATATATAGTTAAGTATATTGTTATATATTTAGTATTTCCTTAAGTGACAATAAATACATGTATGTCATAACTTACGCCACATCTATATTTCTAAATATTATTAAAGACATTGTTAAAATAATATGCGTCAACCAATTAAAATCCCTTTCTCAATATCCTATGGTATGTTTGGATGTCAAGTAACCAATAAGACTGTCCTAATCAACCCAATAGTTAAGATTTTTGTAATCACTCAACTCGCTATAAAACTTGTACATGCATAACTTTCATACATTTTCGCACGCAAGTTAACTTTAAAAAGTATTAATAATTGACAGTACTCATGGAGATCTGTCCCAACCGATCGTACAGCTACTGGAATCCTTTAGAAAACCAGACCGTTCCCCGTAAGAACCTCGAGATGTTCTGCGGGCCCTACATGCCCCGAAAGGAGCTGCACATGCGCGTACTCCTGGAAACCAAACTATTCCCGGTCGTCATCTGCATCATCATCGTCACCAATGTTTCCATCTGCGTGGTGCTCACCAAGAAGCACATGATATCCCCCACCAACATCATCCTGTTCGGCATGGCGGTCTCCGACATGCTGACCGGCCTCTTCCCCCTGCCGATCTACCTGCTCAAGAACCTGGACGCCTACACCGCCAGTAGGAGCCTCCTCCTCAGCTACGCCAGCTACGTCCTGGCGATCGTCCTGCCCACCGTCTGTCACACGGCCTCCATCTGGCTGACCGTGGTGCTGGCCGTGCAGCGCTTCGTCTACATCAACTTTCCGGCGCATGTGCAGCAGATCTGCACCAACCGGCACTCGATCCTCACCGCCGTGGCCGTCTACATTGTGGCCATCGCCTTCCACCTCATCCTGCTCACCTCCACCTTCCACAAGTACAACCTGGTGTGCGGTGCGACGCAGGAGATTGTGCTAGTCATGAAGTGCAACTGGAACGGGAACACCTCCCTGATTGTCTACTACTGGCTGCGCATGGCGTTGATGCATGTTCTGCCCTGCTTCTCGCTGACGGTGCTCACGATCCTGCTGCTTGTTGCGATGCAGCAAGCGGCGCAGAAGCGCAAGAAACTGCTGAACAAGAAGACGTCAACAGCAACCGTCGTGTCCAACAACGGCAAGGCCAAAAACGAGGGGAAACAGTACCGGGAGTCGACGAAACGAAGGGAATCCACCTCCACCTCCAAAATGCTTCTGGTAGTTGTATCCTTATTCCTAATTGTTGAGATTCCAGGTGGGGTTGTCATAACTCTGTACAACTTCAAGATGTCCTTCCCCACTTTCCTGAGGAACATTCCACCATCAATGTGGCAGAAGATGGTGGCAATTTGTAACATTGCGGTGCTAGTCTCGTACCCCATAAACTTCTTTGTCTACTGTGTAATGTCGAAGAAGTTCCGCGAGACCTTCAAGGCACTCTTCTGCCTCACCTCGGGTATTCCAGTTCCACTAGACAGTCAAATTCCATCTCGGGGCAGTCGCTACCTTCCTATCCAGCGTTAAATTTTAACGATACCAAAGCGTCTTCCAACCACTGCTGTCAACCAACTCCGCTGGAGGACACATGCTTACTGGCGGTTCCGGTAAACCAGGTTGACCAAACAATTTCTGCGCAAATTTCGACGCATACTCCTTGTTGACAGATTCACTTTGTATAGTGTATATTGTCGGCATGCAACGGCAATGTATTAAGAATAATTAGCTTGCTTTACCTGAAAGAATATTGCTATGCGTTTGGAAGAATTGCTCTACCACGAAAGAAAACAATATTAATAAAAAAACACTAATCAATCATGTCAAACTCTGGAGACTCTATTAGATGATCTGTCAGAAATTATTTATTTCAAAAGTATTGGAAAGAAAAGCGTAGTAAGATAGCTTTGAGTTGTCAATTTAAATTTACATATTACAATCTTCTATAATAATAAATAGTGGGCCAGAAATAGAAATAGAAATTATAGAGGTTTGGGACTGATTTGCTTTCCGTAATCTATATACATATATTTAAATGTATTTAACAATAATATGTGTATATTTAGTTAAGCACCACAATAAATAACAAGATAGTTTGTATAAATATAAAGATTTGTCAAATTCAATCATGAAATATCAAAATCGCCAGTATCACCATAAAATATAATAATCGCCGATAATCACCAAAAAATAACTAATTTAAACGAATTAACTAAATAACTATTTAACTAAGTTAAACTACTTGTTTTACCAGAACAGTATCGTAATTTAAAATCGTTACTTGAAATATATAAAATAAAGAATTTACTAAAGTATCAACTATTGAAACTCGGTGAGATATAGTCTTGGGAGAATTACCTATGAGTCTTACTAACATTTCTGGCGAAGTACCACAAATCAACTTTTTTAAATCGACAATAACATAATATTTCCGACAAAGGTAAATTTCACGGTAAAGCCGTTTTTTACAGAAATAAAGTAGATAGACATTGTAAATCCCAACTAATTCGTAACTTTACTTTATGAAAAATACATTCCCAAAAACTTTTGTAACATAATCAACTATTTCCAAATGACAAGCGTCTGCCATAAAATAGATGTCTCTCCATCTATACACACCATCACGGAACCAACTTAAATATTCTTTATTATAGGTTTCTATGATAGTTTCTATAGGGTATAACCCTGAAAGATTTCATTTGCGTGACTTTGAGAAACTTTCTACTGCGTCGCTATGGTTGGAAGAAAATATTATATATCCATTTTTGTTTTGCTTTCTATCAAGAAAAACAATTCGAATCATAAGTCTTAATATGAATATTGATTTATTAGAAAATGTATTTAAAGCCGATTGCATTATTAATTTTTTTAATTTGTTAAATCCCTAAGCAACTTTATTTGAAAAACTTGTGTTATCAATTAAACAATACAGTTACAGTAAATCTGAACATTACTCAAATGTATATAGAAAAATAGATTGGCATGTTTTTTAGACTGCGGCATTTCTTACGTCATTCACAAGACACCTCATTTGGGTTCTTTTTATACGTTCACTGTATTGTTTTAATAAATTCTAATAATATTATGTAGTCAATGTAATGTCCAATTTGTACATAACAATCTACAATTTAGAATAGAGGCAAATGATAAAGTGAACTTTTCATGAATAAAAGACTTGAACTATTTTTTATTAGAAGAATAACATAAATTTCCCCTTAAATAATAAATCTGAGACACCTCCTGCCCTCCCTGGATTTCAGTCAGTTGATAAGGAAACGCCATTATTCCCATTTTGTCTAGAATACACAGTTTATCATCATTAGAAAAGAGCGCAGCATGTTCCCGAAGATACTTAAATTATTTCTTTATAAAGAAGTTGCGCTTTATGCAGTAATTCCAGTATTCTTTGACCGCATTAAGGATGTTTACATACTTAGAGGAAGAAATGCTAAAAAATAAACTCTTATGTTTACGAATTTAGTTTAATTTCAAAAGTAATTTTTTAAAATTCCTGAAATTAAGACAATGTCCATTAAATGTTTCTTTCTTAATTACCGTAAAACACATGGCACTAATGAACTCGTATGTTTAAAATGTCATTCTAATTAAATATTATGCCAATCGTCAATATTTTTAAATAATAATATTATCTCGTATGTTTTAAATGATAAAAAATATATATTTATCATGTTATTTTTTAGGAAATAATTTCTACGCTAATTACTTTATTTTTTCGACAGTAATGATGTCATTAAATGTAAAACTCAAAATAGCATTCTATATTTTCCATATATTCTATTGAGTGATATCTACATGCAATTTGAAGATTTAAGTGTTTATCTAAATTGAAGACTTTTTTCTTGTTTTCTTACCATCTCTAGTAAAAGTTAAATTGTTTTTTAATAAAACGTTATTTTTCATAATCCACAGAATCACATGGTCATTGAATACTTGACTTGAAAATTATTTTAAAGTAGACTTTTTTTTGTAAGTTTATGTTTTAGATATCCAAAACGTTGAGTTATTATATTGTTGATATATTTCGTACAGAAAATAGTTTTGTAATTATTTTATATAAAAGTAAATGATACATTTTCTCTCATATCCACTCTAATATCCTTGTCTTTCCTTACATTTTTCTCTCTCTGTCTTGGCCACTCTCTGTTCTCTACATATCCATCTCTCTACCTCTCTCTCTGCCATTGTATGTTCCTTACCCATTTCTCTCTCTCTATCTATCTCTCTGACACTGTCTGTTCTCTACATATCCATCTCTCTACCTCTCTCTCTGCCATTGTCTGTTCCTTACCCATTTTCTCTCTCTCTATCTCTCTGCCATTGTATGTTCCTTACCCATTTCTCTCCTTTTTATCTCTCTGACACTGTCTGTTCTCAACATACCCATCTCTCTACCTCTCTCTCTCTGCCATTGTATGTTCCTTACCCATTTCTCTCTCTCACTATATCTCTCTGACACTTTCTGTTCCTTACCCATCTCTCTCTCTATATACATATTCACAACTAAATCTACTATTATCACTTAATAAAAACTAATACAGACTCTATGGTTAAAACTCTATTTAACTGTATATTTATTTTTTAACGCTATCGGGGTTTAAACAAAATATTTTCAGACCGTAGGATATATATTTGGAGTGTTATTATTGTCTTCTAAAATGGTAACGCACACTTTTGGAACGAACCGTTATGTCAAATAAATATTAAATAAAACGAAATCAATATTACAACAGTATGGCCGAAATTATTTTTTTCAATATTTCTGTTATAATTAAAAACTGACATTTCTTCATAGATTGCATAATTAGTTTATTCCGGTAGCAGTTGGTTCCACAGATGGCGCAATATTCTTAATTCAAGAGGGTTACTCAAATATATGAGTACTCTCTATGCCAGTCAACCAGTAATCTTTATTACTTATGAACGAAAGATTTTTGAGCATTTGCATTATACTTTTCAGGCAAACATATTTCCAGTAAAATATATACTGAACTGCGATTACTGAAAATCTAAACTTTAAATTGCAGTAAGTCTACATAATGGCATCAATCTGGTATCCATCTTAAAGTAATTCCTCGATAAATGCCTCTTGCCGAATTATTATTTGTAAATATAGAACGAGTTTAAGCCACACTGATTATTAATCTAATATTGCATTTCTTTATTTGTAATCGCGTAACATTTTTGTTTAACGCAACCTGTTGTTAAATATTTTAGTAAAATGAAAACCATTAAAAAAATTGCTGAACATTATATTATAGAACATGTCTATATGTATTATAATATTAATTTCTCCACACACATTTTTTGCGCAAACACTTCAACTTTTGTTTTTGTAATATTTGTGCAGTTTTTCAATCATACAATTTTATATTGGTATCCAGACCACAACCCCCCATACTTGTTTTGTATTCAATTATAATGAACACTTAAGTCATTATTGACATATTCATTCGATAGCATTTATTTTATCTATGAATAATCGAATAAATCGAAATATGTAAAACAACATATTGTACATAGTAAGTTGCTATACTTCAACTTTTATAACTTATCTTCCAGTATGAATTCAAAATCCATAACATTTTGTAATCAACATGTCTTGACTACTTTATTATTTTTTAAAACTATATTCACCCGATGAATATATTACCATTTAGACATTATTTGATCTTATCCATTTCATGTATATAACTATGCTATGTTATCTGTTATTCACCAACTGTGTCACATTATAAATTCACCTTTAAATTACCGGTAAATAATAAAATGTATTAACATGTATTATGGACATAGATATGGCATACTTGCCAGTATTTCATATAACTATTATATGTGTGTTTATTTTATCTTAAGCTGTTATTAAGTAAAATATTGGTGTCTATTTAATATTTCTTTTTTTATACTATAGTGTTACACTCAAAGTGGGGTAATAGATATTTACTTCAAATTAGTAGTGAGTCATTTATAGTCACGTGATCATACATAAAATTATATTAGTGAGTCATTTATAGTCACGTGATCGTAAATATCAGAATATTAGTCAAGCATTTAAAGTCCTGTAATCATTAAACGAATAGCATTGAATAAGTTACAATCATATCAGCCTAAACAAAAGTGAAATATAAACTAACAATAATTGCAGAATATATTTTGTATTGAAATACATGTTCAGTTTTTTAAAATCAATTTCATCCGGAAAAAAAATACTTTTTTAAAATGTAAATTTAATAACATTACTTATAAATTAATATGAAATAATTCTCATAAGTGTATAAAATATTACTGCCTCCGCTGATTGAATTTGTTTCAATGGTCGTAATGAAACATTATCGGTTACTCAAACAAATGAACACGACATTAAAACCCTGTGCATCATTTGCTGTACAATATATACATATATTTTTTTTCTTTATTCATTTGTTTTTGTTGAACCAGGTGACAGTGGGTAATTTCTAGTCATATATATACATATATATATATATATATGCAAATAAATGATGTACACGACTTTTTGGGTGTTTCCGTTTTTCCGCCACTAAAACCAATATCACGTTCACCAAAAAAAGAACATATAAATAAAAATCACTGAAATTATATGTATTTCACAACAGTATTTAATAACAACATAGATAAATATTGCGGACGCAGTAGATTTTCGCCAACAAAAGATACAATATTCACGGACAATGTACAATATGCATGCCATATGTCTTCAAATACAGATCTATTTCGGTAAAGTAAATCATATATTTTAAACAAACGAAAGACCTGCTATTTTCTTAAGCATCTGATTCGTTTACGTTTTTAATAATGTTGATAATGTCAAAGCTAATATTTCACAACGCCTGTGGCAAAACATTTCTTTTAAACTGAAATATGTATATAAAGATCTCACATTTTTTTTAAATTGTCAGTTAATTCTTCTAGGTAGGTGAATTGTTGACATTCAACTGTCAAAATGTGGGTATTAATTGCCCCCAAGGGCTGTCCAACTGTTAGCAATAGATCGATATATCGTTGATTATACGTATGACTATCATATCTTCATTTTAAGAACTTTTCTGTTTGAAAAATGGGTTTCTTTTAGTAGCCATATTTAGACAACTTTTAGACAGATTATGAATGATGTGTGAAATTTAATTTAAAAAATGTGGATCCATTTTATATTTATTAATATTTATTTGAAGGGTATTACCAGTGCTATTGCAATTATATTTAATAATGTGTAGTTATGTTAGTTTTATGAATATTTTTTTAGGAAAATGTTGATATGTTGGTATTAAACATTCATACGTATATTTGGTTGTATTATTTTTGACGTACAAATTACTTTAATAATATATTGAGTAAAATAAGAAGGCGTAATTTACAATAAAATTATATTTGTAATTCATAATTTGACTTCTTCAAGGCAATATTTTACTAAGTATAATAAAAAATATTAATAAGATATTTGTTTGAACAGAAAATACCACAGACTAAAAACGATTCATGTACTATTTGTAATTAAAATGTCAATTTATGGATTGGAGAAGTTATGATTATAAATCTTTGAAGAAATATGTAATGTATAATGCTAAGTATTTTAATTTCGATGAAAAGTTTTCTTTATAATTCAGCAGCAATTTCAACTATTATCAAATAACTGAAGAGATCCAATAAGATCGAAAGCGTTCTAGTACTTGGACAAGTCAAATAATTCATTACAAAATTTATCTCATGATAATAATGTATTGAAATGGCAAAACTGCTCCATTTAGCAAAAAACCTACAAAGCTAAATATGATAAACTATTATATCTATGAATTGTACTTCTAAAAATGATAATTTCCGAAAACGAAAATATGTTAAAAAGAAAAATATATATTCTATATCTTTTTAAATTAAGAAAATAAATGGCAAAAGATTTTCCAGAATAAGAGCACCATATTAATGCAATAATAAACCAAATTTAGTATTAGCCACTAAAAATCGTAACTAAGATAATTCCGTCGATCATTGCAATGTTCTCTCCCAGGAAGGATATTCCTAAGTAAGGAATCCACTCCACACAACTTTAATATAGAGTCATCTTCTAAACTGAACGTTAACTGCAAAGTATACAGAAACAGTCCTTTCGCTCTTCCCGTAAATCGTTGATGAATGATAATGGCACTGTCACCATAGTTAACAAAATATGCTCCTGTAACTATGCCTATGTAGCGACCAATGTAGGTCAAATGTGACATTTTGTATTTCCGATGTAGAGTCAGTCTAAGAAGCAAATGAACCATTTTATTGTTTCGAGTAAAGTGGGCAGTGAATCCCAATAGAGAATTGGTTTTAACTCAGAATATTTTAACACAGAATGTTTTAACACAGAATGTTTTAACACAGAATGTTTTAACACAGAATGTTTTAACACAGAATGTTTTAACACAGAATTTTTTAACACAATTATGCGCTGAAATTAAATTGTCAATAAAATTAGTCTCAAGTTTAAAGTAGATTAATATTAATATATATGGATTGAAACCTCAATTGTATTTATGATAATTGTATTTATGTTAATAAAAAACACGTCTAGTACCGATTAACTTTTAGTGGTCCATTTCATTATTACTAACATAAATAGAATTATATGTAAAAGAAATATGTGCGAACTACGTATTATTAACAATAGTTAGGGTTCTAACTTTGTTGCAAACAGAATGTTATTGTTATTTTTTATTGAATTATTCATAAAAAATCTTGTATTTCGTGCAATTCGCTTCTAATAAAAAGTTTAAAAATATAAATTTATTGTAAAATCACCATATTTATGAATTTCCCACAATATATAGTAAATGTTATAAACTTTACCAACTTGATGTTTCTTTTAACAATTAATGATACTTCATATTTGGAATATTTTAAATATGTGTGCATACTTGTTTACTTGTTCCATGCAACGGCTTAATAATTGCACAACTTAAGTATAATAATTTTCATATAGCTTAGCGTTCGCAAAACAGCCAAAATCATGTTAACTTTATTTTTATGGAAAATAAACTATTAAAAATTATATTAATTTAATATAATACGTTTAATAAAAATATAAATATACAACATCGATTTTTCATACATTTCATAATAATGAATTTCATTTTACATTATGTTAGATTTACTGCCTGAAGCGTAACTTTTAGATATTTTATTTATTGTTATGTCTTGGTTTGATATATCTTGGTTTGATATGTCTTGGTTTAATATGTCGTGGTTTGACATGTCATGGTTTAATATGTCTTGTTACGTCTTTGTTTGTTATATCTTGGTTTCTTGGTATGTCTTGGTATGTAGAGGTATGTCTTGGTTTGATATGTCTTGGTATGTTTTGGTTTAATATGTTTTGGTTTAATATGTCTTGGTTTAATATGTCTTGGTTTAATATGTCTTGGTTTAATATGTCTTGGTTTAATATGTCTTGGTATGTCTTGGTATGTCTTGGTATGTCTTGGTGTGTCTTGGTATGTCTTGGTATGTCTTGGTATGTCTTGGTATGTCTTGGTATGTATTGGTATGTATTGGTATGTCTTGGTATGTATTGGTATGTCTTGGTATGTCTTGGTATGTCTTGGTATGTTTTGGTATGTCTTGGTATGTCTTGGTATGTTTTGGTATGTCTTGGTATGTATTGGTATGTATTGGTATGTCTTGGTATGTACTGGTATGTTTTGGTATGTCTTTGTATGTCTGATTATGTCTGCAGAGAGGCCTTTGTACTTTATTCTAATAATATTGGAATGTTTCTAATTTATTATTTGACTGAGTATAATATATATAATTTCGTTTTACATAATTATATTATTGTGAATATTATATATATACAGCTATATAAGTAATTATGTACAAGTTCAGCAAACATTTAATTTATTATTAAATACGTTTATTTACCAAACTGTTTTACGACCATACCCGTCTGAATCAAATTCCGTCTGAAGGTATCCTTCCAAAATGGAAACTTATATAAATTACTTTTAATTATTTATATATTACTTATAATTAATTACTTGTAAAATTTATTTTATTAAATATTAAAAATTTATCTAATTGTTAAATAAGAAAACTTAATGTTTTTATAGATGATAAACATTAATTAAACTCATTTTGTGGCCATCCTGAGGAGATAAGTTTAAAAAATAACAATAAACGACTTTCAAGATTGTTTTATCGGTTTACTTACATGAAATAATATTTTAATATAACATTTATATTTCCTGACTGTACTTTTTTAATATTTAATTTATATATATATATTATAATGTTCTTCTTCTTTTATACAGAATCTCATACATAATTTATTAACACTTTATGACCATTACGTCTAGACCTTAACCATATTTAATTACGCTAAATGATTGGGTGCTATTCTCACTTCAGTGTGAGTATAAACATAGTTTCGTTTACCCAATTGCATTATATCCCCTCTGCTGCACAACTGTGTTTGTAATTATATACAGATTGAAATGCAAATCAAGAGCAGCAAAATAAGCGAACTACCGCTCAGTATTTCAAGAACTGCGCAAGTCGTCGCAGAGCAGGATGGATTGCACAATTTTACAAATAAAAATCCACTTCCTATATAGAATACAAATGACAAATGTAAAGAGTTACTGCTTAAGTGACACTTACTGATTTTAAAACAAGTTGTACATAAAACAAAAATACTATATTAAATTCTAATTATTTATTATCGAACTAGTGATTAATAATAATTATCAAACTAAACAATTGCCCCTTTTGTTATGTGTACCCGTTCAGCTCGACATTTGTCTCGATAAAATAAGATAGAACGATAAACATGACGTCAGTCGTATCAAATTTCAGAGCGTCAACTATATTGAGAAGACACGCAAATAAATTGTTCTTGCAAGTGTCGAGCCGCCATATCTCATAAAATATATTAAAAAAACTATTCCTTTTTTGCCAAATAATTTAAACTGGCATATATGATGTAGATCTATTTTGGAATGACACAAACGCAAATCTATTGTAATATGAAGCGTCCATGCCTATTTATTAAAATTGATGTACATAAAAATTATGTAGACTGTTTTTTATAAACGTTTTTTATTTATTTCGTAAAAATTATGTCATATTAATTTATAACAATTGAAGTTTAATTAATCTCTCAAAGTAAATTATTAAAAATAAACGTTAGAGAGTCATTATTTGTTAACACATGTAAAAGAAAACATCAGTATTTAATAGTTGTGTAAGAATGAAGCGTGCTGGATCAAATCCATTCTGAGGTATCTCTAAAGGCGAGTGTTCCAGGACAAAGTCAGCATGGTATGTCTGTATTATAGAGGCCTGTCAGAGCGAATCAATTATGGCATGTTTTTATAGACATTACAATCGTTCCCTGTGTAGTTCTCGGAACATAGGCCCCTTGACCAACAAATTACCTCCAGATTGTATTTAAAAACTAATTTGAAGCCTGCCTTGATGACCAAAATCACAGCTATACCATTTTCACGCCTCACCTGCTCTATATACGCGAGTCTCAACTTACCACGTTTGGAGTTGCCAGCACTATCTCAGATCTCATATTGATATGTTTTAATTTAATTTTAGTAGGCTTTGTATGTATAACTATTAAATTTGTTTTGTTTGATCAAACATTTTGATAAATATATTATCGGTATATTTGCTTTAATGTAACACTAAAAATAAGACTTATCATCTTGTAAACTTATCATCTTGTAAACTTATCATCTTGTAAACTTATCATCTTGTAAACTTATCATCTTGTAAACTTATCATCTTG
>JAUZND010066504.1:0-11962 GCA_034780555.1 Coelogynopora nodosa | reverse complement strand
GTTAGATTCTACTACTTTAAGTTAGATTCTACTACTTTAAGTTAGATTCTACTACTTTAAGTTAGATTCTACTACTTTAAGTTAGATTCTACTACTTAAAGTTAGATTTTACTACTTTAAGTTAGATTCTGCTCTTAGTTAATTAATTAATTAAAGTTTGCACTTACGTTATGTTAATGTTATAAACGCATGCATGAATTCATACAAATATACAATATATATATACAAATTTAGTAAATATTCAACGTAGTTCTCTTCTAAACATAAATAATAATGCATTCATGGAGAATTATAATAATTGTTTTCTGTAATTCATTTATTTATTATAGTTTAACATAATGAAAAATATTGCACGAATAAATTATGCACAATTACATGGCACCTCTGATGGGTGCCTTCATAATAATATTATCAATAATTTAATATTATACATCCTTCAAAAACAGGTTACAACTTAATCAGCATCTGTACGATATGAGATAAAAAGATGAGATTGTATGGTGGCACTCATTATAAACTGTTGTCGTTGCTACCTTTCTGTTACTATTGCGAGTTCAAATTGGAACCTCAGAAATAATTATTTAAATTAAATTCTAGGGTGGTGGTAACGGTTGAAATATTGTCGTGAGTACCAAAACCTAGAAAGTATTATTCCTTTCCTTTCTGTTAACTTTACACGCAGAACAAAACTATTACTGAGATTAGCCTCTATAAAAATATGTTAATATACTGCATATAATAAATACATACCCTTGTTAAGTATATATTATTTACTTGTACCTTAATTAGGCCTACATTAAGGTATAAAACATCCAACTTAGCGCCGGTACAATGGCGAATATGTGCCGGAAACTGGACTGGCAATGCGCTGTACCGGCGACTGAAGAGCGCACATACTTTCATGTAAACTATACTTCAATCTTCGACTTTGTTATTTTAAATATTTTACACATATATGTATTTTTAATATAATAATTATTTCATCTTGTCTATATCTTTTATTGCAGTTCAATATGTGACCAATTTTTTTGTTCGTTTAAAGATATATTGTTAATGGTTATGATAAATTTATTAAATTAAGCTGAAAACTACACACTCATAACTCATTACTACCTAGATTATATTTAAGCATACTACCGCTTACTTTGTAAGTAATATGTAAATTTAGAATAGAAGAAACTATTGTTGTGTAAGAAGATAACTTAATAACTTCACTATATTTCCAAACTAAATTCCGTTTAAAATATTTTAAAAAGAACAACAAAATATTATTTATAACAGACAATAATAATTATACATTTAAATTTGAAATCAATTAACTACATTATATTCATATATATATGCATAAATGCAACACTAAAAGATATTCGTTGCATAAATGTAATAATATTTCTATCAAATTATTCTAAAAATTAGTTTTTGGATTAAATGACCTATAAATGTATTCGAAATTATTTAAAATATAAATACTTTTGAGAATAATTTGTACGTAAGTCTGACATTTTAGTTACAATACTGATTATTTATTTGGTTAATATTATAATATTAAAATAATATTTCAAAATATAACGTATTTTTAACAATTTTTTATATTTTTTATATGAGTAGTTTATATATTATTCCGATAATAGTTTCGTATAGTATCAAAATATAATATTTAAATTGAAATATTAATTATATAATAAAAAATAATAGTATTATGATAAGTAGATCTAAGAAATTAAGTAGACCCTTGAGAAATTTTAAAGAAATGTAAAATAAATTAAAATGTTCAGCCATAGCCTACATAAACCGACTTTTGGTCAAAGTCATTTGCGATTTATTCAAAGGCGCTGAATTTAATTTTCTACTTACAAAGTGATCATAGGTTCTCTAATGGTAGTAATCGATCATTTAAGTACATTTAACAGTTTTTGTAATACGATACATTACGCCATACAATGTGCTATCAGTGTGATTTAAATGAAGATTCCGACTAAGTCAAGATCGCTATGTTCGATTGTGCTACCTCGAAATTGATAAAGAGGTAATTAAATGCCAGTAATCGATCTTTTCTAAACCAATTCATTGCAGCCATATAATTACCGATCAGAGTGATTTCCATGGGGGTTCAATTCTGTCCACTGAGTTCGATTCTGCTATTTAGAAGTTGATCAGATATTCTCCAATAATAGGAATCGATCATTCAACTATATTTAATGATTTTTCCTAATGCAATGCAATGTATAGCCAATTCAAAGATTCTAGCGATTTCAATGATTTCCGGCATTACAATTATTTGAGTGGGAATATTGACCAAATCGATTATGGGGAGTATGACTATGACCATTAGAAGTTGATTTGAGATATACTAATAATAATAAAATATAATACGTAGCAGAAATACAATACAATATGAAGCTATAACAACAACAAAAAACCGAAAATATCCGATTTTAATAGTCTGAAAATGTTAGCTAAAATTTTGACGCGAGCAGTTTAATTAATTATATATTTTAGGGAGGATGGGAGTTTTGGTTTCGGTGATATCAATATCTACCTTCCACAATACTAATAATAAACTATAACAACTGTCAGTTTTAATTACAATTATAAACGCGTAGAATTATTGTATATAAAGGTGTGGGTATAATACAAATAATATCAAAATATTTATAAATAATAAACGATTACTAGGGATAAATCGTAAATAATTTAAACAATTTTAAAAATTGTGATATACTCCACTCAGAGCATCATATTTACACTAATGTAATCCTATTTGATAATAAAATCCATAATTCAAGCAACTACGTACATGAAAATATACATATTTTTTCTGTCCCTTTTTATTACTATACAAATGTTATATATTAATATACATAACTTACAATAGATATACACCCAACAATTCTAGAGAAATTCCTGTAATTTAAATTTTAACTGATTTAAAAAAAGATAAGCACTGACTCATAGCTATTCTGCTAGTCTATCTATTTAATTTTATTCTATTATATTATAATAATTTTTTTTTATTAATCAGCAGTACATCACTAAAATGTCTATAACTTCTTTAAATTTCAGCCGATTTAAAAAAAATTGACACTCGCTCATAGCTATTCTGAATGTCTATCTATAAAAATTATACTACTTACAAAAAAAGATAGTAAGTAGTATAAACGATTTAGCGTATGTTGATGAGTCATCATACCACGTTTGGTTGTCATAAGTTGTAAACATCAAAAGTTATAGGCTAAAAACTCAAAATTTTAAAAATAGTCTAAAAACAATATTTATAATTAAACAATAAGATTATTATTTTAATTAGACATTAATTAAAATTTTGAAGGTTATTTACTACTTACAAATATTTGTAAGTAGTATAAAATTATTTCTCATATATTTGTGAGTCATCGTACCAACTTTAGTTGTCATAGATTACTACCCTAAAAAGATATTCCCAATTAAAGATTTTGGCGCAGTTAGAATCCATAATGATCCGGATCGTAACAAAAATTGGGGGGTATCGCCAAAGGTCACGTGTTAAGGTTAAAGGTCAAAAAGTGTGCTTGAATTGACCCTTCCTATATTACTACCCTCTGAAATATTTTCCTAATAATTATATTAAAAGAACGCAAAAAATCCACCCCTCTCCCAAAGCAATAAATTTCCCTACCTCATTAAATTATAAAATCAATTAAATGTATTAAATATTGTGTGGTTCATAAGTGTAATTGGTTTATTGACCTTGTCATCACATTATATTGAGCAGTATTTTTTTAAACATTTAAAATTACTATTTTCAGTATTTGTTCAATCATAAAGTTTTCAAATTATCCTACGTAAAATCCAGCAATAAAGTGTGTACATATTTTTGAATATATTCAGAAAGATTATTTAATTTCATTTTGCCATATTAATATACTATTATTAATGTATTATTATTATTATTATTTTGTACATTTAGTTTTAAAATTTCGAAAAGATAATTTTAATTCTTAAAAATGATAAAATTCATTTTAGGATAAAAAATCTAAACAAATAAATGTCATAACATATACAGTATATCATAGTACAAATTGACGATTTAAAATAACAAGTATATATAACACTCAAAACTGTTGGTACTTTGGAACATGACGTGTTCGTGTTGTTACAGTGGCATATTTCTTTAAGAAAAATGCAGGCTGTAAAATATATACAAAGAGATTTTAATACTATTACGTAAGATTTTGGAACTCATAGCATTAAAACTAATTTTGATATTTTTAAAGAGTCTTTGTGATAGTTATGTAGTTTTATTTATAATATTAATGTTAAAGGATGTGCTATGCCAGTAGTTTAAAATGTTTCACAATTATATATTTATTTATAAAATGTGACAAATTGTTTTCGTACCTGTAGATTTTGCTGAACATATTTGTCAATTCCAGGCTCGTAGCCAGTATATTTTTGTGGGAGGGTTTCAATTATAAATGTTGGACCTTTTAAACTAAAGCTTTTGTTGAAATGTGTTGAAATACAGATTCACCGAATTATAAATTGCTGGAGTTTCAAACGCCCCCCACAACATCCCTTTCCATTTGAGGTAATTTTTAAACGTACTTCATTTAAGGGTATGAATTTTTTTGCAATAAAAAATATAGACCTTATGGAAAAGGAAGGGGGTGAGTTCGCACCCGTCGCACCCTCCCTGGCTACGGGCCTGAATTCCCATCTCTTTTTTTATATATATTAAGGCGAAATTGGAAAATGTATTTATTTCGATATTTCATATTTGACAAACATTCGGAAATATGACCTATTGTAGTAGTTCATCCACGGATTCATGCACAGATTCACCTTAAGAACAGAACATGGTACACAGTCAATCTTGGTATCAAAATGTAGAAAATAGGTTGCGAAAAAGTTCAAAGAAATCGACGACAATTTATATTTCTTCTTGAATGTTTCCGTGTAGAAGGCCATATATCTATTTTTGGAATTGAATGGCATACCCGTCACTCCACAACGATACATGCTGTCCAGGTTATACTGTGCACACAATATATCTAAATAACCAGTAATGTGAATATCTATATTCAGATATTTTGTTATGCTAACATTATAGGGGCCAAAAACGAGGGAGGGGGGGGGCTGTTAACCCCCTAGCCCCCCTCCTGGGTCCGCCACTGCATGGCGAATCAACTGAACAATTTAAATAGACAGTATATTGATATTAGACTGAAATTACGTTCATTATACAACGGACATAACCAACTATTATGAGTCTATAATAGTTTAAAACAAACACAATATGAAGAATGCTTGTCGTTTTGTGATCGTAACTGAGTTTATTAGTTAATAATGAATACACTGCATATTAATATTCTTCTAAACACAATGAGAAAACTCTTCTGGAATAACTATAACGGACGTAAGATCCATGGAGTGGTTTTTAATGTCTGATATTGAAATTATTCGATACAAGATGTCTCGATATATATTAATATTAATAATAATTTAAGATATATATTAGATAATTCTTAAAAAATACATAAATAAAAAAGCAACACAAGTCGTATTATTTAAACACATAAAAACCATATTAGTTACTAAATATTATCTACAATATAAGCGCCAATAAAATCATATATCTTTTTTTAATGAATATGCTTTAAACAGAAAACATTCATTCTTGTAAAGTTTAGATAAGATTCCATTATTTTTTCAGACTAAACTCCAGAAAGGTTAAACAACAGATAATTAATTTTTGGAGACATTAAATCACAATGACGTCAATTTGTTATTTATTTGGAATTTTTGGAAGAAAAAATCCAAATAAATAAGATGCCACAACAGTTCTAGTGAAACTGGTATAAATTTAGATTTACAAGTTAATATTGTGTTTTTAAAGTGTACAGTAAAATTAATAATATATATATTTATATAACAATAAATATTAAACTTACAAAATGTTCTATGGAGGAGCCTATAGTCCCTTTACGAATATGCATCTTATTTACCAAGGTAGCCTGCTCTCTGAACATAATTTCGTATTCGTCTCGTTATTAAAATAATTTAAACCTTTAATTTTCTACGTCAGATAAATAAAGATTATAATATCAGCTAGTTTATATATTTAAAATATGTCTAATAATTATATATACTATATATATATAACAAACGAAATATACTATTAAAAGAGTAACTTTTTAACATGACTAGCAATACTATTAAAATAAATGCTCATTATTTGGACAACCGAAAAAAATAGAATCTTTGTTTGTGGTTAAATAAATATGAAGAGTTTAAAAATTATATTTTTGTAAAATTAGTCCAGTTTTGGTGTGTGTTATAATGTGAGTTACCAGCAATATTATCAGTTATTGACTTTAGAGATTATTAACGTTGTTATTTACATATTTCTCTATAATTAATATTTTATTATTAGCTGTAAATAAGTAACTTTAAATTAATTAATCAATCCCCAAAAACTCTCATAACATTAAAGGATTGATTAAGCCTTATATTACTGATATAGATATTACCAGATTAGCCGGAAATATATTAATACACTTGTGGCTATAGGTTTTCAGAACATATTCATGAATTGAAACTGACTTTTTGTATAAAAAAATAAACTACATATTTTCTATATTTTTAGTGTTATAATACGTGTAAAAATATACATAGCATCTTTTTTTCATTAATAAAAAAATTTATATCTGGCAAGTCACATAAAAGGTGATCAAATGTCCTGTAACCATTTGAGTTAGGAACCTCTGAATTTAAATCTATACTTCTTAGTTATGGCATAAAGACCCCTTCCTCTGAATTGAGGCCCTTATCTCAAGTCATAACTTATATAGCGCAAATAACAGGACTTAAAAGACATTATAGGTGACTAATCAAAATGATGTAATGACAAAAACCGTGTTGCATAACCATTTTATAAATTTTTGTATACATTCCGTTTTATGTAACAAATACCCTATTAAACCCGGACAAGTTAAAGAAGAAATGTAAAGTTTCTCAATTAGTTTTAAGGAATGTATTTATATTACGAAAGGATAATTTAAAATTCTAAGTAAAATTCTAAATAAACTGAGATATATTTTGAACACATATTAAGAATAAAATTAAAAAGGTCAGCACAAAACGGCGGTTTAGTTTTTGGTCACACAAACTAGTATAATACGATGCGTGTTAGCCTTCTCGAAACAGTTCTTCAATCAACTCTAAATAAATAAAAAATAGCACAATTAAACATCAGAATAAATACTTTGTTAAGATAGAAAATGTATATATATATATATATATATATATATCAATTTTTTCAAAAAATATAATGTCAATGTTATTGAAGTAACACATTATTTTTAATTATTACAAATCAGAAAAATATTATAGCATGTCTCCTTCTGTTCATTATTTCATTAATATATAATATTAATTTCTCTATATTTTATGTTTCAATAAAATATCTAAATCGCAATGGAAATAGGAATAACTTTTGGCTATTCTGATCAAGTCAGCTATCCATCTATGTATACGATAATTAATTATAAATGTGAATCAGATTGGAAAATATTTCAATATACTAATAGTATAAAAATGGGATTAATGCAATAAAACCAGAAAGTTGTCGGTATAGATTAGAAAGATTACAATTATTAAAAAAAATTATGTAATTTATTTAGCAAATTATTATCTAAAATAACTTTTTATTTGTGTTATTATGTATATTTTCTAAACAGATAATGTACCAAAAGAATTTTGATTAAAATATAAAATATGTTTATACATACATTCAGTTTACAAATGAATTAACCCATCGAATAAAGGGTATTGTCATATCTTGTCATATATCATAGTTTAGCATTTTAAATAAGATTACAATTTTATATCAAACACTATATAAAACTAAAAATGTTAGCTTTATTATAAATATATAAATTGATTAATTAATTATTATGATTGTATCGATATATCGTCCAATTATAAACTTTCCATTCAGAACTATTGAAAACAAAGTTCCTGAAAAATAAACTTTTGATCTCTTGTGCCAGATGAGAGAAGATGTACAGGTTGCAGTTGTCGTCAACAGAGGACAATCTGGGCATCCGGCCATCATAGATAGAAATCCAGGAGGTAAATTGTCTTCCTCATTGCAATCAGTGATGGCGGCTTCTAAGCTAGGATCACTAGAAATCATTACTACAAGGACGTTAAGAGGAAGTTGGCTAGTGAAGAGATGGAGTACAAGAAGATCGATATGAGATGGGTGCCTATTTACTGTAAGGTCATCGATAATGAGAAGGGCAACCAAGGAGCGAATAGGATCAATAACAGTAGGAAGAGTGAGACATGGCACCATTAACATAGTAAACATATTTTCAGAGAAAGAGTGATCACATGACAAGGATATAAATTTGAGAAAGTAGAAGGCAATTTAATAGAGGAGGTTCACTAAGGCCACTTGATAGAGTTGAAAGAGAGGTTACTGGAAGCGTATCGTACTGGAGCATAATTAAAAATGCAAACAGTGCGATGACCAAGACGAGAACACTGCCTATGTGACACTCAGAGGCTCAGCTATTGAAAGATTTCGTCAGGATATAAATTTTTATATTGTTGGATCTACGCAACAAGCCTCGGGAAATTATGCGGAAACATAATATTTGGAATCCACTATAACAATAGAATTTTACATTTCTTATATATTCTATTTAGTTGTATTTTAAATGGAATAATAAAAAAATACTTAAATATTTAATATCAGGTTATGTTATTGTTTACAAAATATGAACATTGATGTCTCTGTGTATATTTTGCATCCGATTTCAATAAAACATCATTATCGTTATTATAAAAGTCACTAAAACTCACCTTCAATTGTCTTTGTATAATATATCTGAAGGCTTGTAAAAACATCAGTAATTATACTTTCTGATAAATTCGATGTTTTTACTATTTCGTTCACACAGTTTTCTTGTATAAATTCCTTTTTGTGCCAGAATGCGTACAAATCGAATGTTGACTGGCCTTTAATACCTTTCAGAATGTCCTTTTCTTTCTTTTCCCCCAATCCGCTAGCGAAATATCTAATTTTTTTTTTCCTAAGTGTCTGTAAAAGAAACAACAACAAAAAATTGATAAATTACAGAAATATTTATACAAAGGTATGTCATTCTCACGTTCTATACTCCTAGAAAATAGTATATTGCCGCAAAATAATTATACTTTTATATTTAATTTTTGTATATCTATAAATCACATAGAAATGATGTCATCATTGATAATTATCTATCTCTTTCAGCGTATTTTATTTGTTCCCTTGACACTTTGAATAATGTTTACAAAATGTCTAAAACATATTGTTTTAAGTTGTTTCATATTTAATATAAATGTGAAAAATTATTATATCACGTCTACTTTGTAATTTTTACCGAACTTTTATTTAGCTAAACCAAACAAATGCTGCAAACACGAACAGTTTGAACAGATGCAGGAAATCGCTGGTGCGATGGGTGTACTACCTCTACTGTCAATCATTTTCCGAAGTAAGAGATACATCCACTAATAGAGGAATGATTAGAGCTAAAATTAGCGTTCCAGTTTCAATGGTAATATTTCCAGCCTTGAGAATCTCACATCAGAAGTTTATCAATGTACAAGCATGATACCTCCGCACCTTATACGGAATACTTAACATACAAATATGAAGTCAGCATTTACCGATTGTTTTAAGCATACCCTAATTTTTGTTGATTAAAATTACCAGTCGTCTAAAAAGGAAATCAACCTTACAGTCATAGCCTATACTTATAACAGCTACACGTAAGATATATCAGTATTTGTTGTGAAAAGCTGGACTGTTTGTGGACAACAAATACTAGCCAGATAAGCTCTCTCAAGTACTCTACCGATTGACCTCATCACTGTAGCATCGATTTCAAAGCATATAGGAGAAGAATAGCTTGAAATCAGTGGAGGGCGGTATCGAAAGGAAATGAGGGCAGGTCAACCAGATTTTACCTATTTTACGGATCACAAAGGTGGTTTTAAATGTGATGACGGTGAACGATATGAGGTGGTGATGACGATGATCGAGATGATGATGACATTGCTGACGATGTAAATGATAGTGATAGTGAAGATGTGTCTCAGATATAGTAGTATGAACTGCAACACGTCAACTTAACCAGGGATCATATTGTCGAAATCGTTTGAGCATGGCAAGTCACCAATCATCAAAGAATACAACAAGGCAAAAAGAGGGGTAGATACCATTTGGCGAAACCAAGTGCTTAAATTTCTGCTCAGAGTATGACGAGCCAAATGCTATGCATTGTGCAGAAAATGGACTTTGTTGATGATGCATTTGTCGTCGGTTGACAGCAACGACAGCTATGGTTGGGTACTTATACAATGCTACCGTTGTGGTACACATATGAGATGTGTTTGTGGGGTGTCGTTCTGCTCCCACTATCGACGTCAGGTGAAGACATAATTTTGTTGAACTTGTTAACGTTTAATTTTACAGGCTACCTACATTTTACTGTAATATACACTTATTATGTAAGTATACCTACACCTCATATCTAGTTCACATACCTACATAAATTTGTTTCAAATGCTATATATATATTAATATTTATTTGTATCTTAAAATAAATATTATTGTGTTTATTTCTGATATACAAAAACGTTTGTTTGAGTGTGTAGGATTCATTCAATGAAAAATGTGTTATGCAATTCTTGCCTCTAAATAGTTTAGTTTCTGATTATGGTTTTTATCAACAACAAAAAAATTGTTGATTAAATTGCTAATTTTACTTTTTTGATACCCGCACAAAATACTCTATCTGCCGGCCTCATTAGTGTAATTATAATGAATGACTAAAAATCTAACATGTAAAAGTTTCTAGATTGCATTTAGTTAATTAAAATTTTAAATATAAAAACAACATCTCTATATTACCAATTCAACGAGTCTAAGCCGTATTTTGTTTTCTCGTTCTTCCTGAAATTGATAAACAAATGGCAAAATACCATATAACGTCAATACATAATTAAAAATAATGAATAATTGTGAATCAATATTTTTTGTGACATTCAATGATTTCGTTGTTTTTTTCTGAAAAACTAAATTTGAAAACGACTATAATTTATTATAAAGTAATACATGAACATGCTAAATACTACTCATTAGATATAGGTAGGCATTTATTTACTAAAGTGCAACTCAATATTATAATGTTGTTATTAAATTTGCACATTGGATAAAAGAAAATGTCATAAATTTTTTTGTTCATGTGAAGTAATTCAATTTGTTTTAATATAAATGTATTAATTTATAGATATATTATGCATAATATTTGATACTGTTAATTATAAGGGTATAAATTGTAACATTAAATGAGGAGCACTTCATATTTTTTACATACAGTTATAAGACTAAGTATCAACTCAAAAGCGCAGACTACTGTTGGAAAATGAAATCGAAAATAAACTCCATAATAAAACAATAGCTTTTTTTAAAGCATGATTCATTTAAATCTGGCTATAGATATACTTTCCATATTTTCACATTTAGGAAGTTTACATTTTAGCTTTCGTCTAAATAGGTCTAACATTATTTATTAAATTAAGTTATTTCTAGTTATATTTTCGTGATTAGCATGTACGGTGTTATTAAATAATTAAATTTGATATTTAAATGACATTTTTAATTTATTAATAAATTATCCATTTACTTTAAGGGCAATGTTAAATTGAAAAAAATTGTTTGCATATCGATATAAATATTACAAAGGAATGTTGGGTGTCCAAAGTCCAAAAGTTGCTGAAAGTTGAAAGTCTCACACAATTGCTTAGTGACCTCTTTGCTTTTTGTAACTATACATTTTAATTATTAGACGTGTTCTTATTTATCCAAAGATATGTTTCTGTCTATTGGATTTGATGGGGTGTATTTTAAATAATATATAGATTTGAC
>JAUZND010066493.1:5018-17527 GCA_034780555.1 Coelogynopora nodosa | reverse complement strand
CCCCCCCCCCCCCCCCCCCCCCCAGGACTCATAAATCTATTTATAACTGCGGCAGAATCGACCCTTCCTATACTACTTATCACAACTCAATCTGAAATGTATAAAATTAACTTGTTCAAATATACAATTTAAAAAATCATAGATAACTCATTTTAATATTGATTAAACATTTTATGATCTCGCCGTCGATTTCGCATACTTCAGATTAAATTGAAATTATGTGCTGAAAGTATTTGAAAGAGAAAGTCTTCTGTGTTATTTACTATATCGGTAGCTATTATATGAATTAATTTAATTTAAATACAATTGAAATAATGGTTAAATTTAAATTATATATGAATACATATTTGTGTCATACATCATGTAATTGTTTAACTGTGTAATAATATAATCTATATATTGTTTTAACAATATATTCTTATTTTTTAACAATTTGAAATAACTTTATGAAAAATAATTTCATTCAATTTTTTAAAAATTTCTAATTTGTTATTCGCTTTGATGATTTCTGGTCTATTTTTATTATATATACAATATATATATAAATATTGTGCTGGTTTTGAGGAATGGAATAGAATTTGATCATTTACTATTCTTATAGGCAGTATATTTATATAAATGTCGTTTTATGCGTGCCTCATCTTAATGAACTTATGTGAAAACTATATACACTTAATGAAAATATTGATTATGCTACGTTACATACTACTTGGCTTTTCATGAAGTAGAAATTTTCATATTTTAATCACAATTTTTTAATTTTTTAAAAAACTATTTCACTTAAATAATGCGATAAATTAGCAAGATGTATATACTACTTACTAAGATAACTTTCACACAGTGCTGTTATGGTCATTTTTAGCTCATAGAAGATGTATATATTTTTGTGTACAACATAATTACATTGTTTTATTAATATAATTCTTTATAAATACATTTTTACAAATGTGTCACTATGACGTATTTATCAACAGAATTATTCTAATACATTAAAAAATTGTATTAAATTATTATATTCATTAAATTGAGAAAGCCACTAATGAGATAACGTTTTTTCACATGTAAAGTTAAAATATAAAAATTTAGAGACTTTGAAAAGTACGTGTACGTACAGTTTGGAACAAGACACACGAGAAAATATGGACATCGATGAACAGGGTTATGCATTGAGACAAGAGTTGTGTATTGACAATGTTGAATGTTTACAAAGACAACGCTTACACTGGACAATACAGATCTACACTCGCCGGGTCAAATATATCAATTTATAATGTCAAATTTCATTTCAAACATGGTCCAGGGCCGCAGAAATTGGCCCAAATTAATTTTTTTACCTATCGTATATCTTCGTGGATGATGTTCCGATTGGTAAAAAATTGACTGCGGCATAAGTGAATAAATATGAAATATCGACTGATTATTAAGAAAACCAACGTAGCAAGATATCAGTAATTAACATATGCAATCGCGCGCATCTATTTACAATTTACAATTTACTACATCATTTGACTTTCCAACTAACTAAATAGAAAGAGAGAAACATATATTGTAATGTTCCAACTGGCGGACCATCGAAATTATTTGAAAACAGGCCCACAATGATTAAATGTCATGCATGATAGTTTGGTAAAACAACATTTATATGACCATTCGAAAATAAATAGAATAATTTAGAATGAAACGAAAACTAAAAGAAACAATGTACAATTTTAATATATATAATTTTATAAATCAGAATAACATTTAATATTATTTTTTATACGATTGGACATTTTAAAATATAAAAAATTAAATATATTATTCAAACTGTACATTTTGTATATCCAAATAGTATCACAGAAAGACATTCTACATTTAAAAAATAAGATAAACTTAGTGTAACATATGTTATAAATGAGCTAAGTAGCGGACTTTTGAAATTAATTGAAAACACACACATAATTAAATTTCTTGAGAATTTTGGTGATAATTAAATTATATTATCAAACAGAAATAATTAGAACAATAAAGAATAAAACTGACAATGTGAAATACCATCTGAATTGGTGTTTCTTTATTCCATATTCATATGAAATACGTTTAATAATTTTTATAAAAAGTCATTTTTTAAATCATCCAAAAGATATCCTACACTAAATACAACCAACTAGGCAGTTTTTAAACATTAGACATGTCTGTTGAAGTTTCAATCATGAAGAATAACTGTCCTATATATATGCACCATATATGCACCATATATGCACCAAGGGTATTGTTAGTATTCATTCTATTATTCTACAAATGTTTATAATTTTTCATTTAGATATGTTATTTTTTCACGATTGCAATTGGTAATAATATATTCTATATTCAATAATCTCATTTGTATTTGATTTGTTCGTAATTTTGTTGAAATTATGTTGAACTTCTTTATATAATCCATTATTCTATAATTTATTACTAACTTAGTTATGGATTAAATGTAGTCTATTACTCATAAAAAATATATATACAATTTAATAGCAAAGTCAAGAGTTATATTAGATTAGTTTATCTAATGAAACACGATCAAAAAATCAAAAATAATTTAATTTTTTAATAGTCTCGTTAATTTTTATTATAACTATAATCTCAAAGACTATTCATTAATTGTTAAAAAAATATTCTACATATCAGAAAACTATTCAGAATTTAATTTTTTTTCTGGCCAAATTTTTGTTAGTTTTTTAATATTTATTTTTATAACAAAATGACTTTTTTTAACCAAACGAATTCTCAATGGTAGCTATTTTCTTGTCTAGAACTAGAGCTAGAGAATCTAAGAGAAGGCAACCATTTTGACAGCTCAAAATGATGTCTTAGCAACTCAAACCATCCCGTATTTGTCGTAGAAATAAATTTAAAAATGAATCAATCTATTACAAATATCGTGACGTAAATATGCCATTACTATACAACAAGTCCCGTACATTTTCCAAATTGAAATAGAAAGGGTTAGCAATTAATCAATACATTTATTTATAAAATACTTTGAAAAATCAAGTATACAACAATTTACAATTTATATAAAAATTATCACATATTGTTAATCAATCCATACTCATTATAAAGTTTTGTAAAAAATATTCTGCAGTCATATTAAACCAGACAACTTATTTACAAACAGATTTGATGGCAGCCTTGATATTTTCAGGTGAAACTCCAATTTCACACAAATTAACGATCTTGTAGAGCTGGCGAAGAGCAAATCCCTCCTGAAAAGTGTGCAAGATAAAAACAATTCTTGTAAACAATGTGAACGTGACATTAATATGCCCAGCTAGAACACCTTGGTGTTTATAGTTATACATGAAACTCGGCAGTATTACCTTCAATATGTTTTTGTACCACAAGAAACATTTATGTTCTGTGATAAAATAAAACTTATAGTTAGAATTTATTTTTTACCAAAAAATTATAATATTGACACTATATAGTTATAAAAAAGATATATAAAATAATAATTTAAAATCTTTAAAAAAAAGCATATAGGAAACAACATTGTAATTTCAGTTATAAACATCAGTGTTATGTTGAAATCAAAGTAATTCGTAGAAAGTAGAAATTCCTTACAATATTAATCAATTATAATCCGAAAAACGATAAACTTTAAAGGTAAAGAATTGAAAACACAGCATTTAGCACTCTGCTGTCATGAATATTTAAATTTTAATGCTTGAATTGAAATTCAATAAAATTCTTGGTAATGATTTGAAGTAAGAAAGAAAACATGCGAAAAAAAGCAGTACAGTTTTCTTTAAATTTTGTTAAAAATTTTAAAAATATATTACTCAACATTCAGCCAGTGTGTATGAACATTTCACGGCTGAATAAGTTGTAAACTTTCAACACTAATAATTATGAAAGAAAGGGTTTTAAAAGTCATTTTAACCCTCCTTCCACTACTGTTGTTGTAAACTTTTTATACATTTATAAAAATTGTACTTGGTGTTTAATCAAACAGTAGCCACTATCATTTTTAATGAAATCATTTCAGGAATTTTCGATATTCATAATATTTTGAATATTTATTAAAGTGCGAAGTAAAAAAATTTTTTTTTCACTTAATAAAGACGTTCAATAAAAACATTTAAAATTCGGATAAAAGCTAACAGAAAATTTGAATGAAAAGGCTTTAACTCTCACTCCTCATAATAAATGAAAATATAAATCCAACATGACTAATATTTAAATTGTTCATTTTAAATTATTATATTTCTAAGCATAACATTGTATTATACAATGCAAACGGAATATTAATGTTATAAATGAATACATAACTTAAAGTCAGTTTTTAAATCGCTCAACTTTGAAATAACTAATTAACATGTTATTTACGACTTTCGTGTAGAATTATAGCTGAAGTGAGTATTTCAAAACATAAATTAACATGTTATATAAAACATTCGTTCTTGAACGTTTTAAGGTGAAATTAATAAATATAGAATTTTTTGGAATATTAGAAGATCACTTTTTCAATCATATTAAATCATCCGACAAGTGGTCAGCCATACCTGTCCAAGATTGAAACATTTAGCGTGAATTTCGTCGACAATTGGTTGGTAGCAATCGAAGTTTTCTAGCTGACGCCTTTCATCCATTCTACCTAGCATACGGGGCGAGAAACCAAGAGCGAGTCGTTCAATCTTGTTAAATTTCATTTTGATCTCGTCTTGTTTCTGAAAGAAATAGAATAACATATAATAAATACTAATGATCGCAAACATTTATCAGTAAGTATATACATATAATTGGTTATTCTTCTTTAGTTATATTAATTAGGCTACTGTTTATATTTTTTAAATTATAAGTTAGTTTATCTCATTTTGATACTATTTTTATATATATTATACACATGGTACTGTATTGGAATATAAGTAGTATATTTCAGTAATACATATAAAAATGAATAAGATCAATTGATTAGAATGTATCGAATTTAATTATACTTCAATGGACAAAAACTCATGGACATATCTTCGGAAAAGATCGCCTCTGGAACAATATAATACCAATATATTTCATATAATTTTCTTCAATATGGGGTAGGAGCTTTCAAGTGATCATACTTGCTAAACCTCAGATATGCCGCAACTATTATTGTAACAAAAAAAGAAGAAAATATGACAGAAAAAAATAAAACCACTGATAAAAAATTGAAAAAAATTAAATATTATTTAAAAAAAATGTTTTTTACTTTTTTTTTCAACTACACTTTTATTTTAATTAATTACTTTGTCTACTAAAATGGATTTCAATTCGAAACATCTAGATATATATTTCACCATTTGTTAAGCATCATTTATTATCTTTATAACGAATAATTTTCCACAGAGTGATTTTTAAAATGTATTTATTATCATTAATTTTTATTGCATATTTATAATTAAGTACCTAAAACATACTTATTATGAAGTCACTAAATTTATTACTATGCGTGAATATAAAAAATAGTTTAGGGCGCACCATATTAATTGTGGTTTAGTGGTGCAGAACTCGAACGGTTAGAAGTATACAAATCTAAAGTTTGCCTGCATACCAGATGGCGGTACCAGGCTTTTTATAAGGAGGGGTCCAACATTTAAAAAGAGCACATGTTATGAAATTAGAAAATTTTATTCTAAATAATACGGTAGAATTAACAGAGAAGTATCCGTAAAATCAACATGAAAATGACACATTGTTATTGAGGGAGTGGTTCCAGAACCCCTGGAACCCCCCCTGGGACCGCCCTTGCATACGGCCCCTGTATTCTGTAAACAAAAATCGTGGAAGGCTCCAGCTACCTTTTAATAAACAAGACAAAAATGAGAATGTGACATAAAACATGGATAGATACATGTATATATATATACATATATTCATATAATATGAAGCCAAACATGCAAAGCATCACCAACCTGAGTAAGATCAGAAAACTCCTGCATTGCTTTGTTCTTCTCCTCCTGTGTTTGCGCTTGTTCAACACGCTTGATGCCTATTGATATTTCTACTTGTGGTGAGGGGATGGCATCTGTGATCTAAACACAAGATGTTATCATTTCAGCCGATTATGTAACTATAATGCTAACTAAGCATTCTTAAGTTTACTGTTATATTATGTTTCCTACTCAAATTCCTAGAGGAAACTATATTTATTGAAGAAGATTTCAATGTAAAAATACAAAAATTATAATATATGAAGAACCGTACCGACATTAAAATAATTATAAATAATACAATATGTTACGTCATAATTATAAATAATGCGATATGTCACATCATAATTATAAATATTCAAATTATTATATTATAATGTATGATTAAATAACATTAAAATATAGTAAAATTTATTTTTAGAAGGAAAGTGACATCCATAAATCATATATTATTTTTAATTAATATTTGAATTTCAATTTATGGATTACACATTATATAATTAAGTAAATATAACTACTAACATACATACTACTAGGACATTCAATAATATCGATATCGATCAAGTACTTGGAGAAGTCAAATTAGACATTACAAATATAATTATACATAACATACATTGAATTATATATAAAACTATGTTTACTATATAATTAAATTAATTGAAAAATACCCTAATCATATTAACAAACACTCTTGGAAATGAATTATTGTAACTGTGTACAAAAATCAATACATAAGGTATTCAAAGGTATTCTAAGGTAATCTAAGATAATCTAAGGTATTCTAAGGTAGTCTAAAGTATTCTAAGTTATTCTAAGGTATTCTAAAGTATTCTAAGGTATTCTAAGGTATTCTAAAGTATTCCAAGGTATTCAAAGGTATTCTAAGGTATTCTAAAGAATTCTAAGGTATTCTAAGGTATTCTAAAGTATTCTAACGTATTCTAACGTATTCTAAGAAGACAACAGTTATTGTCAACAGTTATTCCCTCCAGTCTTGACTTACTCTGGGCAGAGGGGCATCAAGTGGGATTGCATTCTTATTTCCTTGATACTCTCCAATCGTATCCTGATTCATTGTCTAAAAGTTTCAATAACAATTTCAATTTAATTATTTTTTTAATTGAATAAGTGTAAGTAGTAGTATTGTTTTTTTGCCAAAAATTTAAAACCGATTTTATTTCATTACATAAAAAGTTATTTCGTACGAAATTTATGAAATTTATTGACTAATAAGCACTGTTGATTTAAATTTTTCAAATATATTCAATAGGCATAAATAACAAATATACTGATTTAATATTAAATAACAACTACAATTATTAAAAAATATATTTTAATGGAAACCTTACTGTTTTACAACAACGTACTATTTATAAATGACATAAATCTTAAAACATTCTACAAAACTATTATTAGTCGTTTTAACTATGTGAGTAGCTTCACAAGTATTATAGCATATTTACAATATTCAATTTGAGCACATCGTGGTCAAAATCTACGTTAGCGAATACAAAATTTGTTGAAAGACTATTTTAACGACAACTCAAATTGAAGAGTCTTATTTTACTGGAATTGATCCTGTTTGTATGATTGCAAGGAGTCAAATAGAAGAATATACATCAATAGACCATCTTTAATTTTACAAGAATTTCCAAATGATTCAATTTTCATCGTGATTCTGAAAGAGGGTATTCTTAATTTTCTATCTCAAGTAGATCAACAAAACATTTCCCAAAAGTTCACACAACAATATTGTTCAAAAAAGCACCTCCTGCAATCTTTAAATGTATTAGTTAACATTTTGATTAACCATGAAAGGAGATATATTTCCTAAGAAACTCCGCTTCAATTTGAGTTGTCTTTAAAATAGTCCTTCAACAAAGTTTGTATTCGCTAACGTAGATTTTGACCCCCCCCTATTCCTGTTAAGGCGAATTGAAATGGATCTCAATGTAATATTTCGTTATTACAATATACATTTGATATATCCATCAATTTAGATGTATGCACGGCGTTGTTAAGTAACAAGCTGACAGAAAAGATTTGTACTCTAGTTTTGTAATAAATAAAAAGTACGCAGTGTTACCATATTTCCATACTCCATCACGTGGCTTTGGTTGGTTTCTTCTTTGACATGAAGAAATTGAGTTTTCAGTGTTTCGATATTGACATTGTGCTGCAAAAGATTAAAAAAAAGATAGAATGTTTAATTTTATAAATATGTATTAATGATTTTTAAAATTGGATAGGTATCATCGGAACAGCATCGTCCACAGTTAAATAATAATATGCAGATAATATGCAGATAATATGCAGATAATATGCAGATAATATGCAAATAATATGCAGATAATATGCCTAATTGTTATTCAATTTCTTGTCAATTCAATACGAAACATCATATGAAATAGTTTTCAAAATATTAGGCATAATATAATTAAAATTTAATGATATAATCAATCTTATTAATGCCACAAATTCTCATATGTTCCCACCTTATCTGTATCCTCCATCCATTTCACGGAATACAGATCCCCAAGATAAGTCCTTCTCTTCTTATCATAATAGCAGGCATAGCTGGATTCTTGAGTGTTAGCGGCCGTTGTTGCATAAACTGAAAAATAACAGAAATATTGTAACATGATATATACCGTTTCATATAACGTTGGTTATCTTAGTTATCAAAATGATAAATTCAACAACTGAGAAAAAAGGGCTTAGGAACTAGCATTCAAAATACAATCATTCAATATTAATATACCATATATATACAATACCAATAGAAATACGCATAATAAAAACGTTGAGCGTATGTATTAACATAAAGTACAACAATAAGAAATGAACACCGAGAGATAGTTTAAAAAGCGAGTGTACAAAATAGATAAAATAAAATAATTAAAAACGTTTAGTGCTTTAAAATAATTTTAATAATCCGGAAATTCCGATGATTTAGCCTATATTTGAATACAACGCTGCTCACTGTTGATATTGCTGGGCAGCATTCCATTGGCGAACATTGTCCCAGATTCACAAGCCTCGAGGTAAAAGACCAGCTTCTTGTAAAGACGTCGAGCATGCATCTGTAACAGGGTCGCCTGCAGCTGTTTCGCATGAAGCTGAAATGAAATATTCGTGATCCAAATAAAATATACTGCTTGTTATCAACAACTGATGTTCGTTGTCTCACAAACATCATAACTATCCTTTGATATTATAAAAAATAGACGTCAAAATTAACCGAAAGTGATAATATATATATATATACATCATAAGTCGAAATAAAAAGTTAGAGATAACCAATTCGACAGTTTATTTACAAAATATTGTAAATTCAGTGTTTATGCATCGATTTTACTAATTCTAACAACGATCAATTATCAATAGATTTTAGAATTATCAATAGAATTATCAAATATCAATAGAATTATCAATAGATATATCAATTATGATATATCTAACAATTTACCAATAATTATGATATATCTAACGATAATTATGATATGTCTAACGATTATAATTTATACCGTTTTCGTATAGAGGTGTACTTTGAAGTGATGACTAACATCCGAATAAAGAAAAAAGACAAGTTTTTGTACATTAAAACACATTACGACTAAATGGAAAGTTTACAATCATGAATCGTATTGAAGGGTTAATAACAATGAATGACTAAACATACCACTGAATCGGGAAAGGCAATAAGACCGGGAGCCCCATGATCTGCGAAATAGACGAATACGGTATCTTCTGGACCGCTGAAATTAGGATTATATAACATACGTATTTTAAAAAAATCCAATGGCTTTATTATTCTCACAAATTTTGTCATTCTGAAGAAACTCAGAAAAGTTGCTAAACACTCGACAGAAACAGCTGTCTGCCAGAGAGAGATAAGATACTCTACTGGGATTCGAACCCGCTACCTTCACACTTAGTCACCAGCGCCTTAACCGACTGGGCTATCTCACCCTTACAAGACTGTTTGCAAGAATATTCATATAATTATTATTCAATCGTGCTTTAAATTGCAGGATACAAAATTTGACATAAATATAAATTGCTTACAGTTATGCATTCATGCTTTTCACCGAACGATTAGTTTTTAGTAACATGAACATAGTTTAATAAAGAACACTCAAACCTATCTAGATGTTATGAATTAATAATAAATTTGTTTATAGTCTGATCAATCGCTTAAAAGGGAAGATATTTAATAATTGTTCTTATTCTGTGATACCTAATAATAATGATGTCATTACTTGGATCGTATTAGTGCCTATCTATAGGTATAATATTAAAAATATTCCAAATAAAAACGAATACATTTTGTTAATTTTTTTAAGGTCCATATGCTATATATGGCTTGCTTTTTTACCAATTTAATTAATTATGAAACATTACCTATAACTAACGGATAAATTTTAATATTTGTTACAATTTTGGCTTTGTTAGAAATTAGGTTTAAATAATATTCTTATGATATAATTCATAAAAAATACATTTTCACTTATGAATAAATTATCGCGTAATAATCTTCAACCTCCCACTCTAATATTATAGTTTTCTACTAATATTTGTTTATTTTATATCATTTTGATCAAAATAGGAAATTGGCCAGCAGCTATACACATCAATGTCGTTATTTTTTTGTGTTTTGTATTAAAAAAAGACTCTAAGAAATAATTTATAATTTAAAATAATAATAATAACTTTACATAAATAATTACTGTTGAAATATATTCCCTAACATTCAGCTGATTGAATTAATTCGGTTCATTTGTAAATGATAATCATTCGATTCATTTTTCGTTCTGTATATAGTATGTAAAACTGTCAAATATTTTTTTTGTAACATTTTGTAAAACTATATAATGTATGCAATCCTTTAATAAATTTATCAATATTTTATTCAAAATTGAAAATGTATACACTGCTAATTATTTATAATTAAGTATTTACATATTTAAAAATATTCAAATTTGTCAATGATTTACTAAACATTCACTAAATTCATCTAACTCTTGATTTTCTAATATAGAGATATTTATGTAACAATTATGTTCCAATTATGTTCCAATTACCTGCGAAGAACCTTTTTATTTTGTGCTTTCAAGCCTTCATCTCCAGTTAGAACTTTCATAAAATTTTCTGGAGTCACATCCTATAACAAAAGCAAAGCAAAAAGGTTATACAAAATTTGCATAGTATAATATTTAGGGATGTTATACATGTATATTAGTGTAACAATATTTTGCGTTACTCAAATATTTATTCAGCATCATTTTAGAGTTCAAGCTGTAGAAGGTATTTTTAGAACATACGGTTAAACTTCTAATCGACAACATTTCTCACGCCGAATTAAAAAGTAACAGTATAAAGTTAGACAATTTCAAATGTTGTTTGAACATGGTTGTATTTTATTCCAACTTGTAATATTTGTGCATTTACATTTGTTTTATTAAATATACAGGTGAAATTTTACTTATGTAGTGATGAATACATTTCCTGTAACTTAAAATTTCGTGATAATTTTCTGTTAAAAATATTGCATTTAATTACACAGTTTATTTATGTTTATATCTTCAAATGAAAAAATATATACCTATACAATATTTTTGGTGGTAAAATAGTATAACATTTTTTTAATTTTTAATTTTAATTGATAAATGTAGTATATTAAATCAGCAAGCATTACTTCTCCTTTGTAATCAATTTTGACTCCAGGATAGAGATTAGTTCCATTTGGTTGATTAATTATGTTTCCTTTGAAAGGATTTCTATAAAGTAAACAAAGCAAGCCAAATGACAGAATGTATTTCTATTATAGCCTACTACTGTAAATAATTATATAAATAAAAATGAAAATATAAATATAAATCAATGTAATTCGCAAGTAAGTGATATCTATAATAAAGAGGCGATCGCTCCATGTACACATCAAAAGAAAATGAAAAAACCATAATGTTATTATAACATGAGAGAAAGTGTGTGAAGATAATTGTTTTATATTTAATTAGTTTGATATTATGATCAATGTTGTCCTTATTTGACAGCCGCCTCTTAAGTTTTCGATTGTAATTATGTTATCCGTTTTTTCATGGTTGGTACAGAAGAGTGAGTTGGAATGTTGTCAATTTGATTTTTTAATAAGATAGTTCAACTACAGAAATACTTAAGCGCTTTCTTTTACAATTTAAATAATTAAAACATGTTTAAATTTAATGAGTTAATAAATTCATAGCTATTGTTTTAAATTGTTTAATTTTTTGCATCTGAGTTTATTTTTGATCATCGTGGCACATTTTTCCAAATTGTAAGTGAAAATACTCCATCTCACTCTATAGTACAACCATCAAGAACAAACCAATCAGTAATTTAAAAAAAACGATATTTTTTATATATTTTTAAAATAACGAATATTGTTATTATAACACTAAATGTTTATTTCATAGATTAAAACAATAGTAGCTATGGTAACACTAAATAGTAGTTAAAACAATAGTAGCTATGGTAACACTAAATAGTAGTTAAAACAATAGTAGCTATGGTAACACTAAATAGTAGTTA
>JAUZND010066482.1:0-17532 GCA_034780555.1 Coelogynopora nodosa | reverse complement strand
CTTTCTCTCTCCTATCTCGCTTTCTCTTACGTAAAACAAGAAGCATTCCGTTGTCGGCTCTGAGATGATTTGCACTTTTGTGGTTAAGAGAATTATTAAGGATGCCGCATAATACAGTACAGTGTTATCTTTACTTCTCGTATGCAATCATTATGAAGGGTACTTGCTATCCCTCCAATCCACCGGACAAACTAAATTAATGATACCAAAACAGATATAATATTATAATCAACTGCATTCAGATATTTTAGAAAAATCACATGTTTTAACTATCTAGTCACCCTGACAGGGATCAAATTGATAGGAATGGTTTTCATCAGAAGATGAGAAACAAACATGAATACATGATTCAATGTATCTGATATTATAGAAAGGATGTATAAAACAACTGCATTCCCACAAGAAACCTCTGGGGCAAATTTCAGTTCATTGTTCTCAGCGAATTTATCTGTCCTCTTGCGATGAATGGGGATGTGAAATTGACTACGTTATATATATGTATGTGTGTCTTCATTTGGAGTTTATAATATGGGCTAAGGCAGAAGTCTTGTGTTTTTTTGATTTGTATATCTATGTATGCATACAATGGGACAGCTTTTAATTTAGCAGCAACTCTTCCCTGGTTATTTATAATGGTATATCTGTGATAGATCATGCCTCTGTATTATATCGATCATGAAGTAGTAAACGGTGTTCTACTTTCCCTCACATCACGCTGCAATCAACTACGCTGCAATCAGTGCTAGGATGACCATGTAGTGTGTAGCTCTGTACGTACACACCGCGCACAGAAGGATTCATACACCTACGCCAAGATGTAAATAACATGTTGATTTACCCAAATGATGAACTACTGTACTGATTTTATAATCATTCCTTACCTACCCTGTTGACTGAGGTAGAGTGAATACCATTCCTTCCTTCCTTCCTAGTGTGTGTATCATAATATACACAAACATCATGATATTAAAACCCGGCACGCTTGGTCAAGTCAATTAAGACCTCGCAGCCGCGGAAAGTGGGAGGAATAGTTCTCTTTTGTATTTCCCCAGAGGGTCAGTGCTTCCCTCACCTCACTTATCTATCCCGCGCAGTACGTCGGTAGCTAGCTTTCTTTCTCTTTGAAAGAGAGAGAGAAACTTTGTGCCGAACCGAATAGTCAGTGGAGGAGACCTTGGCTTCTTCATTTCATGTTTCTTTGATTTGAGTGTTTTTTTAATTATTTTTATGAAATATACCCCGGCTCTTTCTTCACACACTCCTCCACCCACATGTAACCAGCGGGTAGTTGTTTGTATGAGTCATGACTCGTGTTGGTTCTTCAATTAATATTTTTATGTGTTCGTTTTGCTTAGTCGATCTATTGTTTTTCTCTGCCAATAAAATATGTTTGATCTAAAGATTTAAAAGAAGTCAACTAATTATGTTTATTTACTTCTAAATATACATTTAAATTCAGTAGCAATCTTCAAACACTAAATCCCAACTTTCCTTACATATACTTAGTAAACTAAACAAAACAATTAATTTGGTTTTGGTATAAAAATGTATCAATATTTCTACTACTTCTGATACATCCTCTTGTAAAATATATTTCAACTGATTGATTTTTTGAGGAATAAGTGTTATTGTTGTATCTACATCGACTATGTCTATACTAGTGGTCATAACATACTTGATACCTACAAATGAAATGGTCCCCTATCCATCCTAACCTTACTTATTCACCAGTAAGAGACCTCTTTCTCTCCTTTCTCACCTTCTCTCCCTCTCTCTCTCTCTCCCATCTCTCTCTCGCCCTCTCTCTCTCCATCTCTCTTGTCTCTCTTTCTCACTCTTCTCTCTCTCTCTCTTTCTCTCCTCTCTCTCTCTTCTCTCTGTCTCTCTCTCCTCTCACTCTCTCTTGTCTCTCTTTCTCTCTCTCCTCTCTCTCTGTCTCTCTCTCTCTTTCTCTCCTCTCCCCTATCTCTCTGTCTCTCTCTCTCTTTCTCTCCTCTCCCCTCTCTCTCTGTCTCTCTCTCTCTCTTTCTTCTCTATCGCTCTCTCTCTCTCCTCTCTCTCCCCTCTCTCTCCCCTCTCTTTCCTCTCTATCTCCCCTCTCTCACCCTCTCTCTCCTCTCTATCCCCTCTCTCTCCCCTCTCGCACCTTCTCCTGCACTCTCCAGTCCCTGTTCGAGGTGATCACCTCGGAGGCCTCCTACTACCGGTCCCTCTCGGTGCTGGTCAACGAGTTCTACAAGGCGCCTGAGTTCGACTGCTCCAATCCCAATGCTGTGCTGACCGCTGTGGACAAGCATCACCTCTTCTCCAACATCCTTCTGATCCATCTGACCAGTGAAAAGTAAGACAAACTGTGAACTGTGTAACCTTCATTAACATATTGATGTCACCTATAAATTCTATATCTAGGACTAAATAGAGATTATTTACGCTGACCCAGTGTGAATGAATGTAATACAATTTGTTTTACACTATTAACATGTGTTGCATAATTTGTTTCGTAAGCCTTTGATTTCAGTTGTCAAAATTACCGCGAAATTCTATGTGTAGAGTCATGGAAAAGATCTAGAATTTCATTCTGATATAATTAATTTATATGGCCGTACACTAAATTAATGGAAAGAATAAATCCCGACTAATTAGATGCAGCACATTCCAACCAACAACTCAGCTCTCTCTCTCTCTCTCTCTCTCTCTCTCTAAATATGCTAATTATCCCAAAACTACTTGAACGAACAGGACGTGAAAACCACCATACTATACTACCGTCCATACATTCTCCGGGTGGTTGCCGGTGCAATAATTCCATCGCTTCAACCTGTCGCAGGGTGACGGTGGGAGAGAGGTAGGAGCCAGAGCGAGAGTTGGTTTGTTGGGGACGGGATTTGTTTAAATGCACTCAAGTGGATGCGTTCCCCCGGGCTACTTGAGTTGGTAGTCGCCCTTCCCTCCCTCCCTCCCTCCCTTCTCCTCTTCTTCCTTCTTCATGGCTCTGTGGCGGGTCTAACAATGTCGCACACAGAGACACACCCAACTGCACAAAGAGAGTGTGGTTGGGTTCTGGGTGGAGGGGAAGATTATATAATAAACCTGGAGAAGTTTGCTTCTTTAAATATTTGCCGCATGGGTCATTGACATGATAAGAAGGAGGTTCAGATGCCGAGGAGAAGACAACCCCCCCCCCCCCCAACAGACACTCTCCTATGATCCAATCGATAAACTTAATATAGGTTAAAAGATGTGCTCTCTCTTGTCCCGCGCGTCCGTGCCTTCTTCGGGGTGTTGTTCTTAGTTGTTTGTGTAAATAAGGTTTTCAATAACACAGGATCTATCTCAGTCACTGGCTGCTTGGATCGCTGTCTGCTCTCTTTTTTGAGAGATCGAAAAGAAATTGGTCGAATTCACTGTGCCGGGTGAAATTAAACCATATCTTTTTATTTATCAATGGGCTGTGTGCTGTCAGACATATCTTTTTTGGTTGCTGTACTTAATTCAGGCAGTTTACTATTTTTGTTTTCACTTTGAAATGTTAATCAAAAGGGCAAAGGGTATTTTTAAAACATAATCTGTATCGCAATTTCTATTTAAATTTTAGGAATTATATTCTTATAAAATATGTTAGCGCTAAAAGCCTATATTATAGCAGTTTGAGATTATTTTCAATTTTATCAATAGTAGTATTGCTGTTTATTTAACCGCAGTAGTTCAATCAGCTATTTATCTTCAATGCATACGTTGACTTATCTCTATTCTGTCTCAAATGTAACCCTACTTAAAACTGTACCACACTCGTCTCGTTGATCATAATATGGTGAGCTTTCAGCTATATAGCGCAGGGGACCATAAGGTTTAATAAAATAAAGTGATAATACTCGCCGCGACTGTCAATGATTGAAACAATTCTGCCTAGGCACCTGTTTTGTGTGCTGAAAATATGCTTTTTTTTGGCCTGAAATCCATGACCTTAGGTCAGCGGGTTCTCCGATTTGTGTTGGGTATATCATTTGAATATGTGAGTGTGGCTGGCTGGACGTTCGTCTAGCTGGAGTTTTTGGGTAAAGAAAATATTTGTTTCTGTTGAGTCTGGTGCAAGAGTTGCTGCTGGGAAGTTGTGTGCGAGCGAGCGAGCGAGCCAGAGTTCGATGGTGTGTCTATTATGATTTATTAGTTTTATTTGTGGAGTAAATATCCCCAATTGAAACAAAACATTTTAAAGTTGTCATTTATAATTATACTTGTTATGAAACGTTGCGTATGGCAGCTCATTATACTGTCTGCTCCTTGCATTATACTTCTGCATTGTAAACTTTCAACTACGCTTTTACTGTGTCTACCATGGTTTCATAATTATGATGAATAAAATTAATATTCATAGTCTGTAAATCTTTGTGAAAAAAGTGGTTATAACTCTTTTTTTTAATGAAATTATACAAAAAAACGGAAGTGATGTCCGTTCTATATCGATTTATGCCATTCTACTGCGTTCTATATACGATAGTACCCCTCACTATATAATAATTAATAGCATTCACAATAATAATACTGCCATTTAGTTATACGGTAGAGAGGCCAAGATAAAAGTTTATTTGACAGCCTTAATTGAACTTTATCCGGAGCATTGTCTTCCTTCGGTATTCATAATATTATGATCTCATTGATTGCAATAAACAATTAATGGTATATCGAGGTAAGGCCGAGCTATACGATGAATGAATTGGCAGCAGACACGCCTATGCTCGTAATATGTACCTATTATATAGATTAATATTTCTATTCAAATTGATTGGCAGGCAAATACTATATGTGCAGTGTGATCTTCATGTGTGTCTGAAATTCAGGGCAAAAGAGAATTGTATTGTTTTTGTTCAAAGTTATAACTTTGATCGTTTTTTGCTTTATTGAATTATACCTTTGAATCTCACACAAAATTATGAAGCAGAAGGCGCATTAAAATCATTTATAAGTTAATCAGAAAAAGCAGGATGTTATTATTTATGATGAAATATTTTTGTAATAGATATATATTTTGTATAGATATTTTTAATTGATTTATCTTTACATAATATAGAGCGCTTCGATAATTTGTAATAGCGTAAATAATTTGAATTTTTAATTTCAGTGCTTATTTTTAAAATTGGGTAATCTTCAAGGAACGTATATTGTTATACGTTGATTTTATATTTATATCAACTATATAAATACATATATATAATACACTTTTATAAAGGTGTGTAACATATCGCCACTATTTGCGCGTTTATTAATAACTGTTTTCGGGGATATTTTGACGTAAAATGCAGCATTCAGGACAACTCGCACGGGTTATATAGTTGTTTTATTTCACTTTATGAGTATTTATTTCAACTTAATTGTGAATATTTCCCCTATATGATAAATACAGTGCTTATTGTTATACATGACCAACAAAATTTATACATTATTGAAGAATTCAATCATTTCATTACTACTATTAAGTATATTTAATTATCATTCAATTATAAACAAAGTAACAATGTTTCCATCTCAAAATGCATTATTCACATTAGGGCCCTATATAGTTAACTCTACATTATAATATATTGTAATAATTGTATTTAATATAATTAAAAACATAACTTATTTACGCTACCTTAAAAGACAAGTTTTCCCAACAGATTTTTTTCGCTATATTTTTCTATTTTTTATTATCATGAAAACCAAGCTGTCAAACAAGTATATTATTATTTACACGCACACCAACAGAGTAATTACTACAAAATATATTTTGAAGCTGTTCTGTTGGTTATATATCCGGCAGGCTATATCCGCTTTATGTCCAGTTATATCCGGCATATTTTAATGGTGTAACCAGCCTTAATTACATATTACGTGTAGGCCAACGTACTGTACTGACTATTCGTTTTTTAATAATTATGTCAAAAATCATTAAAAGTTTAAACTCCATAGAAGAAGATCCTATGTAGTTGTCAGGATTGGTTATTATTAATTGAGACTTGCGGTCTCCCCCGAAAGTATAGATTCTGTATGTAATATATTTATCTTTCAGCAATTCTGACCCGTTGATTATGATGTTATATAATTAATACGTCAATGAAACCAATCAGTGTCTATACTTCTATAATAATGACATATTGGTAGGGGGCATTTAAACTGCATAGAGTATATGGCAGCTGCTGAGCTATCTCGTTGTATCATATAGCGGACTACTTTTCCGGGGTGATCACTGAGGATTGATTAGAGTTGCCTTTCTATTTATCACTCATCGATTGATCACAATGCTGACTCCTCTCTCTATTGTCTAATTATTACACGTCGGGCTCGTATGCTGGACAAGTTGCCCTATTAACTCGAAGTTAATTAACTTTGTGCTAGCTAATAGTATAGACTTCATGGTTTCTGACACATGCACGAGTATATTATGCTTAATTACTATTTTAGCGCGCTCTGTGTACATATTATTTATTATAACAAATTGGCCGTTTTGACAACTATAATGTTATAGTTTTTAGTCTTTTTAAAAGGCATATCTTCACGTCTCTTTACTCTACATACATGTACGTGGAAAAGTGGGTGCCATGTAAGAGAAAATACCCTCCCGCGTGTGTAAGTGCTTCATTGACCGACTAATCAACAAGTTGGATCCTTCACCGGAACTCTCTCGCTCTCTCTCTCTTTTCCCTGATCATCACTAACTGCGGTGATCAATAATTGCAGTCCTCTCCGCGCTGGTGTATATTAGACAGTGTTCTCCCGGCCATAATATGGATCTTATACGTGACGACTTATTATTATAATATCAAGTTGGATTTGTTGACACTTTCGACATCTTTATAGTCACTCAAGGTTATTCATTCGCAGCTGAAATTGTGATGATTGGTGCGTGTGGGAGTTTTGTTGAATTGTTTGTAGTATAGTTTCTGTAATCGTGAAACTCCGCAAAGGCAGTGCAGAAGAGTACGGTTTATATATATATATAATAATTATGATCCGAACTTATAGCATAGATTTATGATCCCGTTGTAATATATTATATTCCGGTTTGTGCAATCGCATGTTGAATTATCTAGAGATGATTGAAGTTGTGTTACGAAATTAATCATTATTAATATTATTCCTTGGATCTATCTCTCCCTCACTCTCACTGTCAAATGTTACCGTCCATAATAAACTTTGATCCCACACGAGAGTTATTAGTAAGTAACCTTTATAGGAACACTGTGCGCTGCAGAATACTATTCTATAGTAGCCTATAGTGCACAACCCGGCCTGACTAACTATGCTCTAACTCTCTCTCTACTCCTGGACCAATTAATCATAGTCGTGTTGTTACTACAAGTTTTGTGAATACTATGTCCCAACTCTTCACAATGTGGGGAGGGGGGGGGAGGTAGATCCCGTCTATATTATTGCTGAAGCAATACTGACTTCTGTCAGCAGTTGTAGTGTGTGGTGTGTTGTGTTGGGATTTTTATTTTTAAGTGCGCCATTCCCCCGTATATAACTAAGGTTATTATCATGATTTGTTGATCCAGTTCAGTCAGTTAGGTAATATCAAATCAGCACCGCACCGTGTTCTTCTGGGTAAAAACTGTTCAATAATACTGATTCCATAATAATATTAATTGTATGATAAAGTATAAAATATGCGATGCACTGGATGTTGGACTCATTTGGGTTCTAGTTTGGCATATTACCAATATCACCGGGGGCGTGGGCCAAAGTCCAATTGAGCTAACGTAGGCCTATATGTATTACTTCACATTGTTTAGAGATTCTCTTCCATATCTCAACATGATTGATTGACTGTCTGTCATTATCATTATTTACTATTACTTATAGTGCTATTGTTATTATTGTTGTTATTTTCCTCTTATAAGATAATCTACTTCTCATTGGCATTGACTCCGGATTACTGATTGATTAGTGTGATTATATGCGGTTACTTTGAAATTAATCATTTAAGGCCTATGCCCACCAAACGCGACGCGACGCGACGAATAACCATGTGCTATTATCGCTCCATAGAGATATATCTCTATCTATTGTATATGAACAGAGCACGCACTATATCTGTTTAACTACTTCAGCCCGGTGTCACGTATAGATTGTGGAGATAAGTTTGCAGGTAGCTATTGTTAGTTCACGACCAATGCATACAGTCTGTGCTACTGAGATGCCCTCTCTCACTCTTCCCAGTATGTGCAGGAACGTGTGTGTATAAATGGTGTATCATCAGTTATTATAGTGTTTGAATTGAAATATTCATTTCGGAGAAAAATTTGAATATTTTTAACTTAAGTTTCGTCGCATCGCGACGCGCTCGGTGGAAACACGCTCATTGTATGTAATCAAATTTTCACCCTATTTGGTTAGTTATATATCAATCTTGAGATTATGAATTCACCAGTTATGGTTGAATAGAAAAGAAAATATTTGTTATCAAATATCACATAATAAGAAAAAAGTTACGAATAAAATAGGAAAATATCATATCTGGCAGATGACTATACCTATATTACTGTGTACAATACTAGGCACAGGATTTCAACTCTATGATCAAAGAATCTATTATACATACTTTGTTCCGTTAAATTGTTTCTCTTCTGTATACAATGGGCTCGAAAACCCCGAATATCATTATCAGCGTTTGTAGTCGGCTAGAGTGGTCACCGAAGTCGCGGAAGTTCAGGAGAGCTAATCTAACCTCAGCTATTCTAGTATTATTCTGGCACTGCAGCAGGTAGCCAGCGGCAGCCCTATATATCAAATTATCATATTATCATCTCTAGAAAAAACTTTTGGTCGACACGGGGTGAGAGTATATAAAAGAGAAAATCCCCTCTTCCATTTAGAACGTCAACGCTCTTCTGAGTCGGAGAAGGGGAGACTTATCTTGCTAATGTTTGCGCGCATGTTATATTGCTGCACTTTCTCACCCCTCAGTTCAACTAACTTCTTTCACTTCTCAAACACTTTTTTTCTACAATATTATAGTCGGCTAAAATGTCCACTAAGTGATGTCCCCGCAACATTCAGAACACATTTTGTTTGCAAATTATCTCAGCTGAAACACCCGCTATTCCTTTATTCTCTTTTTCTCTCTCTCTCTCTCTCTCTCGTTCTCATCTTCCGTTTTTACACAGATCTCCAGAATTGTTTTTTGTTGGGTGCTTAGTGACCCCTGTTCCTCTATTTCGATTCACTCTAGCGCTCTTCAGTATTCCCAAACAATTGTCCGCTATATGATGGATAGGGTGAGGAAATTAACACGTTATCAGACAAACCCTCTTCCTTTTCTTCCAATAAAGTATGGTGTGAGCGATTTCAGGCTGTTTCGTTCACCTTTATTATAAATCAATTCAAAAATATATTGACTGTATTATTTAAGGTTTTTTAGTTATTATCAAGTATAAGGTGGTGGGTGCCATGCTTGTTTTCTTTCTTGCTTTCTTTCCGTTTGTTATAACTATCAGCTATATTTGGAAATAAGATGACAGTTTTTGGTATTTCGTATTCGGAAGAAGATTCTTTAGAGTTCCTCAATCTAGATCATTCTTTGGATGAAAACATTAAAATTGTATATGAAATTAATGAACATGTAACTTTTCTTGTTTTAAATGTTTGTTCAACGCCAGAAGGAAGGTTACAATATTTAATTCAACTTAAGGCAACTTATTTCCTAAGTAACACTCTCTCCCTCTCTCTCTCTCTTTCTCTATCTCTCCCTCTCTCTTTCTCTCTCTCTCTTCCTCTCTCTCCCATCTTCTCTCTCTTTTTCTCTCTTCTCCCCTCACACCCTCTCACACCTCTCTGTATCTTATTATCTCTTTCTCTCTCTCTGCCTCTTTTAGTATCCTCAATGACCTCGAGAGTCGCTGGCGAGACAACTGTCCCATTCTCACCAACATCTGCGACATAGTGCTGGACCACGCGTCGAAACGCTTCGATCCCTACGTCACCTATCTTCGCAATCAGACGTACCAACGAGATGCCCTCATCAAGCTTAAGTAAGTTCAGCGGCGAAGGGTTCTATTTTACCACTGTGTTTCTATGAAATCTAAATATGTCACTCCAATATGTTCCTCCATAGGACTCTCTCACTATCATGTGACATACGCAATAATACTTACTGTATTAATTGAAATCCAGGTTCTATATCTTTTTTAGTAGTTATTAATTTCTGATGCAGTATTTAATAAATAGTAAATTAATATGTTGAATTGTTTCAGTCTTTTTTAAAAATTTTGTATCTCTTCCAGTCAGAAGGAGAGCTTTCGAGCGGCCCTCGCACGGATGCAGTCAAGCCCCAATTGTTTCAAGCTCCACCTCGACACCTTCCTCATGCTGCCGATGCAGCGGCTCACCCGACTTCGCCTGCTCATCGAGACGGTTGTGAAGATCATGTCGGAGCTGCCCGAGGGTCTGGACCCCGCCAGCAAGACCATCGCGTATAGCACTATCGATGCTGTCAAGAAGGTACTTACCCATCCACCCACACACCCACATCCATCCACACCCTCCCACCCACACCCATCCACACCCTCCCACCCACCCACACCCATCCACACCCTCCCACCCACCCACCCATCCACCCAGCTACCCACCCACACCCACACTTTTTGAGGGTAGTCGAAAACTTACAGAATTCAAATGAAAATGTTAAGGAGAAGTCCACAAAACCCTGGAAATGCAGTCTCTAATGAAGTCCACAAAACCCTGGAAATGCAGTCTCTAATGAAGTCCACAAAACTCTGGAAATGCAGTCTCTAATGAAGTCCACAAAACCCTGGAAATGTCTAATGAAGTCCACAAAACCCTGGAAATGCAGTCTCTAATGAAGTCCACAAAACCATTATAATTGCATTATAATATAATATTATTTTCATTTTATATTATTATATTAAGTAAACCGAGATATTAGGGTACCGAGAAATTAGGGTACGTAATTAGGTACGAAATTAGGGTACGTATTGGGGAAAGTTATGCTGGAACCGTTTGTTTTATTTTGTCTTGTAATGTCAACGACATCCAGCCGAAATATAAACATTCAAATACTGCAGAGCAGATCTGGTATTCTACAGTGTTCGACCTACCGGGATTAAATCTTGAATTCAGACTGAAAATCATATAGGCGGCATCAAATTTGCTCTTTTTTATAATTTCAAGAGAAACTTATGATGAAAAACAGAGCAATATTGTAAATCAGCATTTTGGTTGTATCTATTTGTCAATCACTGAATACCCAAATACCCGCAGGACTTATTTACAAGTAAATGTACTGAAATTCATTGCGGTAGGTTTGTTGTATTATGCATATATTTGTGGATCACATAAATCAAGAATATATCAAAGGTAAATTAACTTTTACCGACACTTCAATGTTTACTTGAAATACCAAAGCACATACAAACAATAGATGACAGTTCATTGTAAAAAGGTAAACAAATGCATTGTCATGGGTTGGATAAATCTTGTTTTGTTTTTTTAAGTATAAAAAGCACATTATACGGAAAGATCTCAAAATCGTAAAATATTTTTTTGCTTCTTTTAAATGACAATATTTGGAACACGTGTGTACCGGTTTAATTGACTGAATATAGTTTAGTTTTAATTATAGGCCTATGCGTGTTTACTTAATACACCTATCATTGCGCACATTAGAAGCAGTTAGTTGATACACTTTGTCGTTAGCCTCGAGATGGAGTATCCGAAAACTCGATCGGAAATGTTGAAAGTGTTTTTCTTTTTAATTGAGTTTCTATCAATACATTTTGACGAATTACGTAAATTAAGGAGATTGACATTTTTGACAGACCAGAGCGAGTAATTTGAGTGAGTGATTCTATTAAAAATATTTCTCTTTCTCCATATCCAGCTCCTTTCGGCGAGTGAAAATGAACGCAGTTTAATGGACCAAAAAGAACGCCTTATTCAGATTTGCAATTCTCTTGACTTCGCAGAAAATGCTAAGGTATGTCTTTAATGTCTGATATAGTCTCGAATATGTTCTTTATATTTTACAGTTTACAGAATGTTACTCTTTTCTGTCCTTTTTTCATCTCATTCAACTTCACACATCTATGACTGTTAAAAATGAACTGCCAACATGTTTTTCCCTCTCTTTTATCCTTTTTCTATTTTCACATTTCTCTTCCTCGCTAAATATCTCTCTGTTTCTGTCCCCCTATCTCTTAAACAGATAATAATATTGTGTATTCTCAATTACCCGTATAAGATTTTTTCGTACACTATTTTTTTCAATTTTTTCTCTCTAAAATATAATTCTGAGAAAGTTGTAACACCTAATTCTCTCTCTCTCTTTCTCTTCTCTCACAAAGTCTAATCCCAGTATCTCATTTCTCATATTATGTTAATTTTGGCGCAATTATTATTGTAATTAGGAGAATATATTTTCATTTGAACGGTCATTTGCCATTGTAGTAACTTAAACCGGTTAAATCAATGAATATACATTAATGAGCAAACACTTTTTGTGGTTTATCTTTACATTAAACTTGTTCTAAATAGGCGTAAATAAAACAGTATTTAATTTTTTTGATTTTCCAAAAGGGCGTAAGTCTCCTTTGAGAAAACAAAAGGAGCAACCCATCGCGCTGGCCATGTTGAGCGCGGGGTTATTTCGACGCTTTCTCCCTCGATGCTCCTCTACCTACCTCATCTCTCCCTCCCTCCCTCTCCCTCCCTCTCTCTTCCTCATACAAAGCGAGTCGCCCTCAGCGGGAAGGAGCTGGTGAAGGAAGGCGAGCTGAAGGCCGTCACCGATGTCAAGAGCTCCGGTGTCCTCAAGAAGTTGAGTCGGAAGAAGAGCCGTCCCTACTACTTCATCCTGTTCAACGATCTCCTCCTCATCACCAAGCGAAAGAAGTGAGGCAACCACCAGGCCGCAACTCTGGCCGTTTGTTCGCTCATAGTGTAACTCTTTCTATTGATTCAGTGTTGTGGAAATGGAGATGGAGATAAAGAATAATAAAAATTAATTAATTAATTAATTAATTAATAAAGATTAATAATTTTACTAGGTGCTCCTTGTTTGTATCTCGTTCCTGTAACTTTGAGACTGTTCACGATGGTCCTTGACTGTTGTCATCAATGTATTCTCCATATTCCAAGCAACAATACCTGCTCCTCGTTCTTACTTGCTTTTCCACTTAATAACCGCTACGTGGTCCTTGACTGCTGTCGGCATCCCTAACAACCATTTTTAATCTCCGCTTATTCGCTTCCGAATTCTTGACGATTGTCAAAGTCCCTAGCAACCATTTCTAGTATTTGTTTATTTTAATCTCTACTTATTCGCTTCGAAATTCTTGACGATTGTCAGAGTGCCTAGCAACCATTTCTAGTATTTGTTTATTTTAATCTTCACTTTGTAGCTTCTTCTGAATTCTTGACGATTGTCAGAGTCCCTAGTAACCATTTCTAGTATTTGTTTATTTTTATCTTCACTTTGTAGCTGCTTCCTAATACTTGACGATTGGCGGAGTCCCTAGCAACCATTTCTAATCTTTGTTGATTTTAATCTCCACTTATTCGCTTCCGAATTCTTGACGATTGTCAGAGTCCCTAGAAACCATCTCTAATCTTTCTTCATTTTAATCTACACTTAATAACCGCTTCCTAATTTTTTACTATTATCAAAGTCCCTAGCAACCATATTTAGTCTTCGTTGTTCCCCCTCTTTTCTACCTTAGTAACTTCCATCAGCATTTTCAACTACAACTGTCAGGCTTCTCTAACAGCAATTTCTAATCCCTTGTATCTCCACCTTAGCAACCGCTACCTGGTCCTCGACTACTGTCAACGCGGGGCACTATGCGTCCCTAGCAACCAGGGCGGTCTGTCCAGCTCAACGGGGCTCACCGGCTCCCTCACCAGTTTGACGAGTCAGATCAGTGTCGCCAGTAGTTCGGCTTCGTTGTCCAGCGCCGGAACCACCACGGCCAACTCCGACATACTCGACAACAAGAACGCCTTCTTCCTCCAGCTGGTCAAGAGTCACAATGGCACCTTCTCGGAGATCTGCCTCTTTGCCAGCGACAGGTTAGAACTAGCGGGTCGGGGGGGTGGAGGGGGGTGTTGTGAGGGAGCGGCAAAACACAAGCTGCTGTAGTTCATTAATATATATATGTGGTAATTGGTAGATTTTATATTTCCCTCGAAAACCATATTTTGAATGCTACACGCTTTATGGTATTATTTATTACATAAACTATAACGTAATTACTTTCACTCTGTCAACAACAGCCGAATTGTCTGCATTTTGCTAACACTATAGTTGAACAAATTGTTCACAGCGGCAAGATATTCGAGAGAATGTTTTAGAGTTGCATAATTATATATCGGTCAAGTATGCTTAGCATTGCCATACTTTTAGGCCTCAATGTTGGTGGGGGTATATAATGTATGTGTCTACATGTCATGTAACGCAGTAGCGGATTCGTTTTAAGACAATCTGTAATTAATGTTTATTGTGTCGTAGGAATTCAAGAATGCTTACTTTATAGAATTCCTGAATAATATACATACACGTCACGTGACCATTCTAGCCATGACTGCAATACGAGGTTACAACAAACAGTTAGTTTGTTGTGGATACTTTAATTGATAAAACGTTCCGTTGATTAGCCGAATAGATTTAGTATAATAAAATGCTAGCCTACCTAGTGCGCATTTCTCGCAAATGGTTAATAATAATGTGTAGTGTATAATTTATTGTGTACAGAAAATAGCGGGTATTTTATAGCTTAGTGATCGTAGATAACAGATTAGAATACTATCATGTGTATAGACAGTATATATTTCAGTTGAAACTATCCATTATCTGGTATCTGGTTTGCCTTTAAATGTTTATTGCTGTTTTATAAATTCCGAAAATTTTAAGTGTCGCCCCGGTTGTCAGTAGGATATTTTAATTATTAGATTGTACTCTGTAAGTTAGCTGCAACAAGTATATAGTACTGTTTTCTATTCTGATATTATTATTTTAAAATAATTAATTCGAATTAAAAGGCAACTCATTTATTTTTTCGAATATTTTAGCTTTAAATATTGGAAGCAAACGATAAAAATAAAATAAAATAGAAAAGATTATTTTACGACAAAGTATAGAAGGTTTACAATCATTCTTTAAAAATGGTATCTATTGAAATTAGTTTAATGTGTTAGCCCACAGATTTCAATATAAATATCTAATTTATATCTATAAATTAATTAATAATAATAAAAATAAAAAATAATAAATTAATATCTATAAATTTCTAATATAAATTTCTCTAAAAGTCTATGTGTTAGCCACATTATTAAATTCCATTTTTTTTAAATTATTGTGAAAATACTACTGCTGATTTCCGTTTTTGTCTTTATTAATATATATATAATCATCTACACTACTGATAATATTGCAAGTAGTATAAGACTGAATATTCTGAATTTTACCTCACAGGGCGGAACGTTCCAGTTGGATACAGTTGCTCACCCCCCAGCAAGTGTCATCCAATGCAAACGACACCACAGACTTCGATGAAAATGGTAACTACAGCTTAAACACAACAATATAGGATAAGTGCCTATCCCTCTCTCTCTCGCTCTCTCTCTCTCTCTCTCTCTGGTTTCTTACAGATTGTCCGGAGGTGGTCGCCGTCCGCACCCATGAGGCTGAAAAGCCGACGGAACTCTCCCTAAAGCCGGGCGATGTAGTCACCGTTAGAAAGAAAACTACCACCGGTAAGAGTCAATAATGGTGTCTGTGTTCTTGGGGGGGGTGCGGCGATCAATTTTGTGTCCAGTGATGAGAATGTTCCGCGGATTTCCGAGAATTTGTATTGTGTTTCGTAATTGGAAACATTTCTGAAACATTTAATATATTATTATCAATATTAAAATATGGTTAACTCTCGTATGACACCAGATTGATTTATATGCATTCTTTGCATTGGCAGCAACATTTAGCAGTCAGTCGGTTTTGTAGCTGATTACATTCCTCTTCGAGTTTAGTTTTAGCCGTTCTTATCTCTGAGTGTTGCAGAGTTCTGGGGGAGTAAATAATGACCTATTGAACCATTGTATGTAGCGGCTCTATTTATGTGACCATAATTATAATTTATATGTTTGCTTGTAATACTAAGCTATTTTAAGTGAATGTTTTGGTGTTAATCCCTCCATTTTACACGAAAATGTCTTTTATTTTCTTAAAAAAGTTACTGCCGCGTAATTTTCACTTTGTCCGTCAATTTATAACACTATCCTAATAATATATTATTTATAGTTAAAATTTTATTATTCATAGTTAAAATTTTATTATTCATCGTTAAACTTTCTTGTTAACTTACTACCTGTATAAACCTGTTTATTTTATTGACAGTTAATAAAATATATAATTTGTAGCTATACTTTTTAGGCAGCTGTTCTACTATTTGTTATTTCATTAATTATTTATTCCATTGAACAATAACTGTTGTTTTATATTATTTTAAAAAAAGTTGAACTAATTACCATGGAAACCACTTGATTCCTTTACACTTTTTCAGCCCCTTCCAAGCCTTTCAAACGGTAGGTTGATGATTTTTGAAAAAGGGTTGTAAAACTAAAACAAAGTTTAATACTAAACGTTTTCACTTACATAATATATTGTTATATTATATAAATATTGTTTACAGTGTTTTTAACCTTAATTTAACTGTTAATACCTATTAACTATTATATCGGTATGTTTTATACTACTGATACAGAAAGTCAGTAGTGTCATAACATACTTGAATAATAATAATATTATTCTCTTTGCGCCCTTTTATTTTGATACTAAATTATATCAAACGTTCGGTTATTATTGTTAATTAATATACTAACCCTGTACTCTCGCCTTGTGTCTCGTAGTTTAGTTCTAAACTTGACTGAGTACTGCAGTATCTGCCTTCTTTTATATAGTATATATTTAATTTATATTACTTATTATCATGCTTTCATTTCAAATTACCCATATAGTTTTTCGAGTTCAGCCCCTTTTTATGTTTAACTTTATGTACGTGTGTATGTGTATTTTCTTCCATTCTGCTTGCAAAGAGTGGAACTTATGATTTAATAGAATAGATAGTATATGTAGACCCCCCTTTCCCCCTCCACTCCCCTCCCCGCCCCCCATTCCCAACAATGGAACCTATTCAAAGTGATATTAGTCCTCCATAATATATCTTACACCCTTGAATTTGAATAATTGCTCATTAAACAAAATGAAGTAGTGTTTATGTATATATATAACGTATACTTTATTTGAATTTTAGCGTGTTTTACAACCTGCATATTATAGCTTATTAAAGCATATTATATTGATTAATTGGCTTGACGCAACAGCTTAGATCAGAATATCATTAACTCAATACGACAGCGCTAATAGTTTATTACAACCAAGAGTACGCAGAGAGACTCGAACCGCCGACTTACTGGTATACGGCTAGCGCGCTAACCGCTACACCACGCTCTCTTTGCCAGCGCACTAACCGCTAATCTTTCTTTGCG
>JAUZND010066471.1:0-17532 GCA_034780555.1 Coelogynopora nodosa | reverse complement strand
CAGCAGACCTTGTAGGCAGTAGATATCTCCCGGGCACTGCTCGCCTCCTCTGGTGACCGGGTCCAGTTAAGGAGAACCCCCCGACTGCCGTTGATCATCACCTGGACCAGAGTGGGCGGGTCGGGTGCTGCAGAGAGAGAGAGATAGAGGGGGGGGTGGTTTACGATACCCGTTTTACACGACATTGTTATTGACTATGTATTATAATAATTAAATTCTTAGTTTCACTTGAAATTCGTTATAATTAATAGTTATTATACCAAATATAATTATTATACAAACGTAGGAAACTGCTATAATAAAAAACACCAAATTAATTGAAAAGAACAAATTAAGGAATACATTTTAAAACTTGTAATTGAAATAAAGTTACATTACGAGAATAAACAATTAAGAAATATAGTGCAAAACATGTTCAATTGAAATCATAATATAAATATTCTCCATAAAAAGATATTTTTATGGCTTTTGATGATATTCAATTTTAGATCTTTAAGACTAACAAACTATGTATACAACAATTTTATGTAAACGAATCACTTTCGAGAGTTATCAAAATAATATGTTATTTAATATTCATTGACATTCACTTCGGAAATTTGCATATGAAAATGAATAATTCGAAGATTTATATGAACCGCTCCAGCGTACCTCGGAGGAGTATGCGCTGGAATAATATTTGGAGTTTTTTCAAGTATTAGTAAGATTTAGTAACTAATAATATTTAGCCTGATAAAGTAAATTAATAAGATTATTTTTTTAAGTACATTATTAAAAGGGATATTAAAATTAACTGAAGGCGACAAATATTTTTTATTAATAAAATATGCTACTGATGAATAATGAATACAATATGGTTTTAGAGAAGGAAAATAACTGAAAGACTATCGATTTGTCTTCACTATCTTTAGATATGAGTTGAGAAAACTTTAGCTGAGTCAGAGTTTTAGTAAATCATGTTCAAATTGTTAACTTATAGTTAACCTTTAATATTACGAAACAGTAGATGACTATATCAAGCCAAACTAGTAAAACTCGTATATAGTTTGTATACAAATAAATATATTGTATTACCATTACTATATCAAACTATTCCAATGCTACAAATATAGGAAAATATGATCAAGAAATGTATTTTTAAAAACAAATTATACAATTAAAAATGCCCCGTTATACATTTCCCGTAAATAACCAGCTCGCCCCAGATGGCTAACAACGTACGTCCAACATCCGTGAGAACCTCATAGGGGGTGCTGAAGTTGCCGTAGCCAACCTTGGTGCTGGCTGCGATGCGCACCTTGTACCACGTGTACGGTGTCAGGTTCCTGAAAGTGTGATTCCGGTAGTTGGGGGACACTTCAGTAGACACGAGTTGTGCACGATCGGCCGGACTTGCCTTTCGTGAATACAACTGTAAGGGTGTGCGGATCAATCGGGAAATTTGGAGATACTTGATAGTAGTAGGGTATCCTAAATACTTATTTTATAAATTTCTGTAATTGTGTGTTTAGTAGATATTGGCTAGTCAATCTAACTTTTTACCCGGAACTACTTGCAACAAAAATGAAACCCGTGTTAAATGATATAGTATGGTGTTAGAAATAAGATAATAAAAATCAACAAAAATCTATTCATTGGAACACAGCAAATTGTGTAAATATAGAATAATACAATCAATCCAATTCCATTTATCTAGCTTTTGATATGCCAATAATTGTTTACATTTCACGGCGCGAAATTGTAATATGGTTTAAGATGTGCTTTACTTATTTAAGGTAATTAAATTTTATTATTTCAAATGAAATTTTGCTTTCTTTTATATGCTAATAATTAAAAAAATTAAATTAAAAAAAAATTAAAACTAAAATTAAAAGTAACAAATTTAGATGTAAATATTAATTTTCCAATATAAATTAAATCATTTTACTATTAAATTAGATAATTTATGTTCCCTTTTCAACTATTCTTTTAAAAAAGGATGTTTTTAGCGAAATGCTTATCGAGAAGTCATTCTACTATAAATAGGTGTATACATTTAATTAATTTTCTTTTTTTAGAAATAAAATACAACGGTCCACATATAAACCATTTAATAGAAATCATTAATAAAAAAAACATTATTAATAACATTCACCATTCATTTACCAATAATAAAAACCATGATTTATAGAAACCATTTAAGTATCAATAATTACATATAAATACTATTAGAAATCAAATACCATATGAAGTACAAGTTCCAAACTATTGTATATTATGTTAGGATAATAGTGAGTATAATAGGTGAGGATGGATATGATGTAGATTTCAAATGATTTTATAAGTATACTAGAAACTAGGTAGAAGATAGCAGCAATGGCAGAACTTTATTTTGCTATTATAGCCTACATTTTATTAAGTAAAAATTTACTATCATTTAGTTACTAGTCTTTCCTTACCTTGCATAGAATTTATTTTATATATATTTAAACATATTATAGTAAACATAAGTACCATACAATTATTAAACTTTAATTATATCGTCCCACCAATAAAATAATTAATGACTAGTATGTCTTATAAGTGACCAATAATTACTATTCCTTGAATCCGGGCATATTTTAACATAAATAGCTTAACAAATTCATTATAACCTATCTTGGTGTTAACCTTTAAATTTATGGTATACTAAATGCCATGCCATGTCTTTTTATTTTATGTTTAGTTATTATCAAAATCCTAGAAGTATTTTCACATAAATATTCTGTATAGAAATTATATCTTTTTGATATTTTCCCTCTAGACTCATACAAAATCATTCAATATTTTAAAATTAAAATTATTTTATGCATTTGTATTTTATTACACAACTAATCTCTATTTTTACGATATTCTCAAAGCAGAGAAAATATATCATACATGAAATGTTTTTGTACATTGTTCTTAAAATAAAAGGTTTTTATTTTGCTTAACCCTAGCAAAACATCAAATATACTTACTTATAGTTTTAGTTACATAAAAATGTTTTATTTTTTCATTTTGTCATGTAACAAGTATTCCTTGAAATGTGCCCAGAATTTTGCAGAACAATAAATAGAATTTATTATCTTAAATTATTAAAATTGTCATGTCTGCTTAAGATTATGTTATATTTAATTGTTATTTAGATACTTTTATATAACTAATATTTTAAATGATGGCTACTTCTGATAGTAATAGTATAAAATACTAATAAACATTGTATATTTTGATTTGAATGCCTAGACATTGTACACATTGTGTAGCTCAATGAAAAAGGTTGTAATGGTATTATAAAATCAGAAAAAATAATGGGTGGTCGAAGGGTATCTTTAAAATACAGGGAAAAGATTGTGCTAAGCCTAATAACATGCAAAACCTAATTTTTATTTTACTATGAAAGAAACTGATTATTGTCTGGTCATAATGAAACACTTACTGGAATAGTCAAATCTCATATTTTACTGCCTATTTCAACTCTAGTATTTAATATATCAATGTACATATAATTAATGAAATGAATAGATTGAATCAAGAATACAGTATGTAATACATTTGAATGTAGCAGTTGCTGTCTACCATCAAACTTGTAGTGTTTACTTTCTAATCAGAAAGAAATTCCTTCAATTTTGTCAAATAAATTGAACAGAACATGAAACTTGGGAGACCTGAAGATGACAATTTATGCTATGTATTTAATCAAGTCTGCAATCATATCAAACAAAATTCTAAGGAACAACAAGAACTGAATAGTTTATTAGATATAGTGCTAAAGTTTATAACAGAAAATAAAGCAAATATCTGAAAAGTAGATTATTGCCTAAATTTTATTTGTTATAATATTCTTATTACTGAACTAACTGAGAAAAAGCTGTAATTATACTAGATATTATAACCAGCATTATCAATTATATCTAAAAATATAATATTTCTTTTATCTTTTTGTTTATTTGTGTAATGTTCTGTTGTGTAGCAGGTTCCTATTCATGCATAATATCCTATTTCATGTTATGATTTTGTATTATAATATTTCTAATATTCTATTTAGTTTTTCATAGTTTATTAGACTATTTTAAAATTAACTAAACATGTTAATGACATTTCTTTATAAATATAACCAACAATAGAAAATAACAGCCTATTTTTAAGAAAACAGCAGCCCACCAAAGGACAACTGACTAATATTATTATACCATCATCCTTTTTTATTTCCAGATTTATTCTCTTGAAAAGAAGTGTGCAATATCTTTGTTTTGTGAATGCCAGATGTGAATCAGCTATTTTGCAATTTGTGACTATATCCAAATTAATTATCATGTATAATAAAAATATGCAATACTTCACATCAAGCCGTGCAACAGAAATAATAAAGTACCTTAAATTAAACAGCTTGTTTATTTATATATTTTCAGTATATTTGTATATTATAAAATATACTCATTTTTAAATACTATATAATATCTTTTATTTATCAAATAAATTTTGCAATTTTGCTGAAGGGTTATAATGCAAAATATATAAAAATTACTAAATGTACGTATTTTTCCTTATATTTTAATTGTATGTGCATGTCATAATTTTATGAAAAAAATATAGTATAATATATTATTACTAAAATTTCTAATTGATTATTGATTAAGCATGTTATTGCATACTATATGGATATCAAAAGGAATCGCTTTAGAGTTATTTGGTTGATTATGTAGAAACATTTGTAAGATATCATGCTTCTTTGAAAACCTATTATATATTTTTCAAAATTTTGATTAATGGTTGCTACGCAGCTTATAATCGCCATAGCAACCAATTGATTAAAAAATAACACCATCGGAATCGGCATATTAACTATAATCAGGGAAGATAGCAAAATTATTAAGATAGCGTGCTTCATTGAAAACTTATTTAATTTTTTGGTTGCTATGCTATTGCAATGCCCCATAAAAACCAAACGCTTCGAAAATAACTACATCGGAATCGGAAAATCAACTTTAGTCAGGGTAGATAACAAAATCATTAAGATAGAAAGTTTAATTAAAAACGCATTTTATTTTTTTCAAAATATCGATTTTTGGTTGCTATGCAGTTTTTTTTCTAAGCTATATAGTAACCAATCGTTTCGAAAATAACACCATTGAAACCGGAATAATTTATTTAGTGGGGGTATACACCAAAATTATTTAAATTGAATATTTCATTCGTGAATTAGAAATGTTGTCAAATATAAGTGCTCATTCTGACCTATCTGTGCTGGGGTATATAGGAGTAGCCCTACTGACAGGAAAACACAAAATACGCATTGTTCCAATGAAAAGATTTTCGTTGATTTTTAATATGTTACTCTACAATAAAATTCCTATCGAATAATCTCAATTTCAATTTTGTTGTAATTTGTTCCGGGTTCAGCCTATTTTCAAGCTAGATTGACTAGCCTAATATCACATATTGACAAAAGAATTGTAATAAACCCAAGAAAAAGTCACCTAATTTCAAAAACATTAGGGCATAATGAATCATTTTCAGATTCAAAAGTATACTATAAACTGAAAATGAAGAGTAAAAGAAGCTAATGCTGTAGCGTAATTTTTTATGAAGCTCTACTTCATGAGAAAACATTAGTTTTTTATGCTGCTAAGATAAAACCACACTTATCTGATACAAAACAATCAAAAATATTTTCAAATTTTAATATTGTTAATGAATTATCAGCAATAGCCTATCTGTTAGTATAAAGTATATTTATTAGGATAAACATAGGCTCATATGCTTTCATACTGCCATATTTTAGTTAATTTAAAAATTGAAATAATAACAATAATAAATTAAATCCTATCAAAAAATGAACATATTTGTTCCGTTAAAGTAGTATAATAATTATTAACTCATGCATCTCCATTTGCTGCATGTTTTCCAGTTTACTGAGTGGACTTTTCGTTATTATTTATAATTACGCGTAAAACAATTCATGAATACTAACACAATATAAAATTAACATGAAATACTAACAATAGTATTGTTATTGAGACTAAATGTATAAAATACTGAACACATTTTGATTGCTGATTAGTAACCCATATAATATACTACTCCCAATACCTTTTGATTTTCTTAAGATTTATCAGTGACATTAATTGTATAAGATCAGTTCACATTATTACAACCTGCACTTTAAACCACAAGACTCTAGACGTGTAGAGGCTCGGTGTCTTAAGTGGCATGAAAGCAGACAAAATATAGTACAAATAATGTAAAGTACACATACTAGTTTGACAAAGGATTATCTCTCTAAATTGGGACAAATTACTGCAAATTAAATTTTCAGTATTAAATTAATCACCAAATCAATGCAATATCGCTCCTCAGTCACGATTATCGGTGTATCGACAACAAATTATTGCATAGATACATTTAAACAATATTGCAGATATTTAAGGATTGGGCTAATATGGGCAAGTACACTGGAAAGGAAATATTAAAAAAATTAGCTCCTGTATTGGATTGTATAATTAGGATATATCGTAGAGTAATCCTGCTGTACGTTCACCATGAACTAGCGAACTAACAAAAAATGAACTTGTGGATTTGTTAAAAATGGGAATGAGAGAATCAATCTATGTATGAATTTTAGCATAGAATGAATCATCGGTTTTAGTTTTAGAGACGAAATTTGATTGATCTGGAGATTTCGTAGTGAAAGGTCAAGATCATAATAACATTATTTATTACGACTAAACTGCTTATGTAAACAAATTAACAGATGATAACGCCAAGCCATATATTTGAATATGGTATAAGCTAATATACGTTTGACGATAAACAGTAAATTATTAGTAATATCACTTTTTACATATCAAATAATGTAACAATTTCATAATTCATTATAATATGGACTAAGGAAAAGCTTCCTTCTTTAAGAAAGAATCAGGCGAGCATGGATTCAATAGTATAACATTATTAGACTTATATTGTTCGTACATTTCAATCTTAATTTAATGGAGCCTACCAGTGATATGTTACTATATGAAAAAAGAGTAATATTATTAATGTATGTCGAACTGGAGTTCATGTGATAAGTATAAAAACGTCTCTTAATATTTCAAATTACATTATACGATAGGTTTATACTTATATAGTACCCTGTAAGTATCGAGTTACATATTTAGTAATACATATTATAGTATAACATTTTGATACTGCATAAAATATTAAATACACGGCATTAGTGACAACCATTGGCACTGGCTCATCTTAATTTTAACAGCTCTATGATAAGCGAAAATTGTCTAATGGAAAGTATTTCTGACTCCACTATAAGCGGATTTTATCAGCATTTGTTCTTATTGTATGATAACTGCGGTTGACACTGTTAACGCCCACGTCGAACCATATCTGATAATAAAAGCCACATTCAAACCTCCACTTTGTAGCTGACGATAACTCCATTCTTGAACTCGACATCCTGCCACCAGACGGTGAAGGAGGTGGCCTTCTTGGCGGTGGTCTGATAGACGCTCGTGGTCCCCGGGAGGGCCTCCAGTGTCGTGAACTCGGAGTTGATCTGCGGCCCGTAGTAGCGACCGTTGAACACCGCCACGGTCACCTTGTAGGTGGTGTAGGGCGCCAGGAAGGAGATACGTATCGACTGAGAGGGTTGGAGATGAGAGAAGGAAGGGACTATCAAATGGAGTGTTTAGTAATGGGCTGACTTATTGCCATTTTGTAGAATAATAATTTAGAAATTAGCACAACAAAAAATACGAATTCTAAAACATTGACAATGTACAGTTAATATCTTATGATAATATTATTTAATTTTTGATTGGTAATATTTAAACATACTGACAACAGATTTTGGAAACACTGATGTCAAAAACTGGAAACATTTCAGACATTTTCAGACTGAATATTATACCGTTATAATATAGTATGTTAACTTTGTGTTTTTTCGAGATATTCGCGAATACCAAATCCAACAAATTAATAAAAAAAAAATTAATAGGTGAAAAATATCAGATCAAACGAAAATGGTAGCAGATTGTTTGATACGAATTTAGCAACCTTTAAAAATTGAAATCAATATAAATTATATATAATTCAAAAAGTAATTATTTGTCTAATTTATTTTAACTTGGTAAAATTAAATTTGAACATTGAATTGAATCATGGTCAACAATATAGATCGACCCTAAATAATATTACATCGTAAAACATTTGAGAAAATAATAATATTCTTAACTTTCACATAAACGTAGCACACTCTGTTGATGGATTTGTTGATTTAAATTCATGGAAAATAAAACAAAAGCAAGACTCGAGACAATTTTGAACTAATTACTAATGCTATTGAACTAATACTATATTTAAAAAATAATTTAAATCGAATATTAATATACAAACAGGTGCGGAATGTTAGATTGAGAGAAAAACATAAGTACGTATATGAAAATAGAATGAAATTATCAACATTATGCAAAAGTATCCTGCAAATGCCTTTCTAACAAAAACTTATGTTTTTAAAATGAATATTATTATATTTATATTTTCTCCATTTCACGTACATAAAGGCATAATATCTAGCTATCATGAAGAATATAGTTTATAGTACACAAATAACATAATATGTCGTCATCAGCAATATTCACTATATCATAATATAAATCCCGCAAAATATCGGCCAGCCATATACACCTTTTCTAAGAATTAGTTTTTTGACATCCCTGTATTCACTCTCAGTCCCTTACACAAACCCTCTTTTATCCAGATAAATTAAATGTTTCATAACCAGAATATTATCCAAAAACTAGAAGCCTAACAATTACGAAACTTTAATTAGAAAAAGAAGTTTAAAACAGGAACGCCATAAAATAAAAATGCGACAATTAAAACAGGCCACATTAAAACCCGCCTACCGTCTCCTTATTATCCGTGGTGTTGACACTGGTATTGCCCACGAGTCGATTGCCCCGCCACACCTTGGCGAGATAGCCGCGAAACTGGCCATGCAGCGTGTCCGCCTCCAGCAGGCAGAACACTCGCAGCACCACCGAGCGGGGACCCGGCTTCACCGACACAATCTCGGGCCCCAACTTGGGATGACCGGCCAGTGTCGTGGCCCGGATGGGCCGGGTGAAGTCGCTCACACCGGCCGCGCTCTTGGCCTGCACCTTCACGTTGTAGGTGGTGAAGGGGAGCAGCCGGTTGAACTCCACGCTGACCAGAGGGAAGGTCACCCGGCGCTCCTGGTTCAAGGGGTCCGCTTGTCTGGGGAGTGGAGGGATAGTCTTTTATCGATGTTTACGATACAAAAAGCTAATAAATTATTATATTAAACGTTAAAACAATTATTATTCTGCATAATGGGTAACCACAGTAATAGTTATTATTAGTATACTTTATAATAACAATAAGGCAATATTTGGTAGTGTTTTTAATTGATACAGGTTTGAGACAATATTATAAACAAATTAAAAAACATTTCTCTCTAGAAATAACCGCAAAAATAAAATAAAAACAAAAAACACTAATTACATCTAACAAATTAACTGAAACTCAGCATAGAGGCGCTTTACTTCGAAGAAAATGCACATGTATTTGCTTATTAAATGTAGGTCCCCTACTTACAAAGACCTTCTACGCTGCATTATAATTACGGAAAGTAATAAACTCAAACAGCGCGAATATTTCGAACCAATTTATAACGAAAAAGAGAATAAGTTCAATTAAGTTCAGACAAATATATTGCCGAATATGTCGCTAATATTCTCATTTAAAGTAAAGACAATATCGATGTCATTTCTAGTAATGAGAGTATATTGATCGAGCACATACAATACATTTTTGATAATTTTGAATTCGTTATTGGCAGAAAGTGTGAATTGAGAAATCTTAGAAATATCAACAAAAACGATAAATAACGTAATATTATAAATATATTATATTATAATAATTGTTTATTATTACAATGTAAATATTAATATTTACGATAACACTATACTAAAGGCTTTACTTATCTAGCTGACATCAAACTGTAATTATGAAAATTACCACTAAAGTTCAACAGAGTATTAGTTTTTTATTGCTAAAGGATTGAAAAGTACTTTAAAATAAATGCCAAAAATGAATTACGTTAATTCAAATGTCACTAATGTATAATTGATTTAATATTGCAAATAACGTGAAATTATATTTTAAAACTAATCTATAATTGTCGGGAAACTGTAATTCAAACAACTCTTCTGCACTGAATATTTTCAAACTTAAACATATTCACATTTCCAAAGATCAGTAGACGACATAGTTGGTGTAAAGGTGACAGGCAGCTGACTGTATAAATAGTTCGGTCGGATTTTATTGTACAAAAACAGTAATAAATCAGACAGAAAATCATTATGGGAACAAAAAGACACAACAGCTGATATCTGACGCAAACTCTTAAAACTGAAGCGTTAAATATCGATCATTTAACAGAAGTAAACAACTTATAAATACTTTAAATGTCTTATTTCTTTACCTTTACCTTATGGTAACATCCAACTCTCAAAGAAATTGATTATTGCAATTTTAATCTATTTTAAATTCATAATTTAGGTTTAATTATAAACAAAATTTTAACCTTGTTTAAAAATTACAATTTTGTTTCTTTAGCCGCATTAACAGGTTGATATTCAACTCAATCAAAATATAGCTTCAAAAAGACAATATTCAGTTTATCAACAATGTAACCTGTAAAATGTGTTCCTATCAATCAACCCAATAAGTTGCTATTATTTAATCCGCATAAAGATATACCATTGAGAAAATCGACACAATGTTCAAGGAGATTTTCACATGTTCGCATACTGACGATATGCGCATCTTTTCTCATTTTTTAATAACTTTCATCCACACTTCACACAACTTCCTCAAACAAGTATCAAAGGACTCTCAATTTTAGACCTTATCATAAGAAATCCATGTAACTAATATTACACCCCAGTAAAAAAAAACAGCGTTTCTCTTTTTTTGAAATTACACAATTGAAATAGCATTAATTTACATATAAACTCACCTAGTGTAAACTTGAACTATGTGAAAACGCAGTGGACTGTCGTTGTCCTTTCCGGAAGTCCATGAAACACGGATTGTATTCTCTGATAAGGCCACTGCGACAACATTTTGTGGTATATCAGGAGGCCCTGTACGACAAATGGAAAGCAGTAAGTCTAACTAATTAAAACGTGTAGCTGAAACTAAATACTTCCTTAAATTAAGGATAAATCCTAAAGTTTATTGAAAATAATCTGCATTAATATTATATTATAATATTACATTGTAGCGTTGAAATTGAATGACACTGGTATAGTTTATAATGTTTTAGGCGAGTTCCTTACCTGTAACAACTAGTTCGATTGTACTTTTGTGCACAATATCACTGCTGGCGTAAGCGATACACTTATATTCCTTGGCATCACCTTTGACCAGGTTGTCAATCTGCAGGGAGCCGTTCTTCCCCCTCCGTATGCGCTCGGCGCTGTTTTCGAGTGCCATTGGGAATTGAATGGGGAATGGGGAGTCATTGAAGTTCCAGATCACCAGTGTGAGGTTGTAATCAGAGAATCGGGCTGGGGCAATGCACGGCAGATTGACAGACTTGCCTAACACGGCGTTGATGGAGGCAGTCACAACTGGCGCTAAAGAAATATAGTACACATTGACAGCCACTCATAAAACCAACAGTATAACAGTGTGAAAAACTAAAACAGTACTAGAATCAACCCCTCTTGGTTGGTATAAAACGTTGACAGTTAAACTAATATTAATTAATAAGTAAATACTAATTAGTAATAATCGTTAATAATCTTTAAGTATTAAGAACCAAATATTTGCACTCATATTTTATCAAAATATCTTTTCCTAGACATCATGTTTTTATATTATTTTAGTGTTATAATTTACATTTGTAAAAATTGGCCAACAGTAATATTATTTTATTAATTTGGCTATGAACGGAAACAGTATCCTTAAACGAAACGACTAACTTTAATTGAAAGTGTCTCATTTTATATATAAAATATTACATCAAATTAAAGTATCGCTATCATCAAAGTAGATTTTCTTAGTCGATTCTTTCATTGACACACGCTATCAATACATACTTTAATAAATGCATTATTTATATGACTTAAGTTTAGTTGTATAAATAAATAGCAGTAGCAAAGTTTTTTGTCAAAATAAGAGCCTATTAAAAAAACAATAAAACGAAAGTTTTTACTTCATGAGAAATAGACTACTGTTATAGTTTTACATTAAAATTTAATAACATATTAAAATCAGGGTTGCCACGCTTTTTCAAAGATGAAATTCCCTGACTTTTTAGTACAATAATATTCAGAAAAATTAGATAGATTTAGTAGAATCTTATAGTGAAATTTTATTAAAGTATTGTATACAGACTTAAAATACAAAATGTCAATTGAATGTTAAATAATAAATGCATATTACAGTTCACCCTTTTTTAATTTGATAGACTTATCTAACTCTTTTAATTAAGATATTTTGGTATATTTTTTGGTACATAATGCATTTAATTTTTGGAAGTAAACCAAAACTGAAAAAGAAAAAAAAGATACATGTATGAATATATTAGAATTCACACGAAGTGTGAAAACATTTTGAGGTTATTTTTTACCTAGAATGCATATAAAGGGGTGTTTAAAATATTTAATATATAACATTTTAAATTCCCTGACTTTTTGCTTTATACCTAAATTCCCTGACTTTTCCCTGACTGATCAAATTCCCAGACCCGTGGCAACCCTGTGAATACTATTTGAATTGGTTTGAAGATCTTCATGGGTCAGTCGTCTGATGAGAAAATATCGTCAATATATCTACCATAATACAGGCCATTACCATTATTTCCATCTTCCAGCGGGATGCTTCCTAATAAATTGTCTACATCAAGGGAACTTGTTTTAGAGAGCCAGTAAAGACAGTTGTAGATTCTAAACGTGCTTGTATGTGAGTTTACGAAATGTCTAGCAATGGAGTCTATTGTGAAGATTATAGGTCTTTCTTTCAGAGGCCTCTGTGTGTGACCTTTGGCTCAGAACTCTTAATGTATTCCTTGGAGCCCGTTAAGTCGGAAAATGGCTTATGGTAGGGGGCAATACATATTTAATAAAAAGCACAAATTACTTGACAGCAGTAAAAAAATTAAACAAATACTATTGAACATTATACCTCGATTGTGTATTGCACATTTATAGACAATTTGGTCGAAAAAATCCTGAAAAATCAGATCTCCTATATCCCTATAATAGAGGTGTGTGAAACATATGTTTGGCAAAAATACTTACTTAATCCAATATTTTTTATATAATATGCTTTTTCTTGGGTTCCTTAAAAATCTAAAGTAAAATATAATTGAAAACGTGCAAACTTAACATGATAGACCAAACATGGTTTCCCCTTCTCTTCCTTTCTGCATTGAGTTAGTGTGATATCGACTTCCAATGCCACTTCGGATCTCAAAAAATAGCTTGTTGACAACCACACAGTGCATATGGAAGCCTTAACATAGACCGTAGACCAGATTAGTCTCAAATAAAATTTTAATAATGGAGACCTGAACTTACCAACTTGAAAAATAATTCGTCCTCATCACTGATTTTTTCTGCTGATGACGACGAAGGCTGGAAATAAAAGAATTGTAATATGATGTTTATAATAAACGTTTATATCACTTACAAATTGGCAATAAAGATCATATGATCCACGTACCTCATCAGGATTTATAGTAGGCTGAATCTCCACTGATGGGATAACTTGCTTAGTGTAGCCAACGCTGAGGAATTCATTGATAAGGTAGTCCGCAGTTAATGAGGACAGTTCTTTCACGTTGTCCGTGACCTTTTGTTTCAGATAGTCACGGTCGATATCGCCAAATATCTCGCCCTATTGATACATGCGCCAGAGAGTAAGTTACCATAATCTGCATACATTATACCGATAACATGTATATTATTAATCCAATACATATAAATCCATTACATTGTATTTTATGTTAACATTAATTTGGTGTTCTATTGTAGTGAAATATTTGCACACTCAGGACAAATAATAAGCCTCTTTACTCACTAAAGTATTAATAGTATCGGACACCATTTTGTCATCTTCTCCACTGCTACTCGGCCCACATCCAAGATCGGATGTCATACTTTCATCTTCTCCACCTCCACACGCCATCCTTAATACTAAAACAAAATAGAAATAAAAATGTTAGTACATATTGTAAAACAGTAACACAGACATGAATTAACAATAATATTAATTATATAAATGAATTAATGTACAGTACATCTATACTATTAGACTAATATTATTGCAAAACGTTCACACTCATCCCATATTATTATATGACTTGTAGTCTTTTAGATGAAACAATATACAAAATAAAATTAATTAACATTGTGTTCATAGTAATAATAACCTTTATAGTAGTACAACCAACACATTATAATATTTTAGAAATAACATATGTGGCAGAACTCTTATAATGAAACTACTTCAAAATAAGTAAATTACAAAGAATCTTATAAAATCATATAGCAACCTTGCACGCAGCAGTTTTAGAATGTAAAAAATTGGCAATATTGAGGATATAAATCAAAATACAGTTTCTAGACAGTATTTGCCCCAACAAACAAATAATACAAAAATCCAAGCATTCCCTAACAAAAAGCAACAGGCCTAGAACTAGAGACGTTTGTAATGTAAGGCATGCCTTCGGAGCATGTACAGTAAAAAATTAAGGCCAAATGGAATAATGAGAACTAGGCGGATATGTTGAGCGAGGCTAAAACATGGAGATAGGGGTGCCAAGAACCACTAAAATATTAGACAATATTATAATAAAATAAACGTATTTGAGCCAATTTGTATACAAATGTTGATCAGACAACAGTAATGGTTAGAAGCATGTATTACTTTTAGGTAAAATAGTGTGCAAATTTTCACATTGACTTATTTTGTTAAGATCAAAACTACGATCATTGATAAAGTTCTCCATTTTCTTGTCAAATATGTATCTTGTGGATAGTATGTTGTGTATCACTTCCAGTATTTAATATATTTGGATATTTGTCATACAGACATTTCAAAACCATTTTAAATACCATATAAAAACTGATTGAATAATGATTGTTGTTCAATTTTTCTAACATCCATAACTCAGATTAGCTGAGTGCATTTGATGAACATATCAATAATATTCCCCCAAAAACAATTAATCAATATTCTGTTTAATATTTAGACATTCTTATGTTTCAGAGTATAAATACTATTTGCCTTGCATAGTAATAACTTGTATGGCTTTATATAATTGTAATTTATAAAAATTTTCATAATATTATTCATAAAAAATTCAATTTGTATGAATCAATGAGAAAAAAATGAAGTTGCCTTCTGTGCATCATCATTTAGCAATTAACTGCAGTTTTGTAAATAATAAAGTATTTGGATGATCACATTTAAAACATGTGCTAAACCACTAAATGAATAACTACCACTATGAAATTAAGAGTTATTGTTTATCGACTATTTCAGGAGAAGTTTTCATATTTTAATACTGTTTTCTACTTATCGTAATGGTTTCAAATCTGACCTACTTGCAAAATCTGTGGTTGAAATGTGTTAAACTACATGACAATTCAAAATTTACATTTAAGTCTATAACCAATTAAATTTTCTATTTTTTAAACAAACCGCACTAATGGATATTACAAATATCATTGTATACTCACATACACTAACCATAAACAGAATGATTATGACTTTTTGGTTCAGTTATTTAAGGAGTACATTAGTAAATATTGTATGCCACATAATTAAACAAATAAACATACCTAAATCATGAGAGTTGAGGAATTAATAATCTATTTGTTTTGCACCACTGGGTACACAGACATGATTTTTGGAAATTAAGATTTTTGATTGTCGTCACGAAGGGGTAAAAATAAAACCAAACTTAATGATGAATAAGTGGATTGAAAAATTTGGTGGATTTATCAGAGGTGATATTATCTGTTTTATAAAGGAATGGAACTGATGTAAGAATCCTTTGACACTATTAAGGAAATTCAACTCTCCCCTTTTGTTCAATAAAAATTCTCAAACAGATATTTATTTCAATAAAAATAGTAAAAAAGAAGCCACAATAAATATTTTAAAATTTATTATACTACTATATATTTAAAAATTATAATAACAGTTATTGATTATAATTATAACTATGAAAGTGAAACTTCAATTTAAAGAAGTCACTCACAAATTATTAATTTATTTTATGATATTATTTATAAACAAATAAATTTCAAGTACATAATTTTTACATAAAACAATAAAAGTTTATTTAAAATAATTGCTACATAATAGAATTTTTTAAATGTAAATATTTTGTTTTGTTTACTTAGACACTTACAAATAATTTCACAAATCATACTATATTTTGCCATCTTTAAAGCATGTGTATCCCTTTAAGATAGATTGCTCATATATATAATAACAAATAGACATTATTATAGTATATATATATTAATACATTAAATACAGGGTTGCTACAGCTTTTGAAAATTCAAATTCAACAACTTTACAGGACATGTTTTATCCTATTTGTTTAGTTTTGAAAAGAAGTTATTATTTCTGAAGTATAGACTATCATCATATTGATGAGCTTGATATCAAGGAAATATGCTTCAATGATCTATATCAATATAAAACCAAAGGGATATTGCTGCTGTTGTTTTATTATAATAGTCCAATGTTGCTACTGTGTTTTCAGTTTAAAGCAATATATATATATAGTTGATGACTTACAATTCATTTTACTTGCAGGCATCCTAGTGGGTATACACTCAAATTTCCAAAAAATTCTAGCACTACAACATTTTCTTTATTATTATAATAAACATAGATATATATACCAAAGGATCAGGATAAAGTATGATAACAGGTAAAACATCTTCATGCATAGTGCAAATATGTTTTGGGGTTAAAGTTAATTTTAACTAAAATAAAACATAATACAAGTACCCCCCACACCCTTATTAGAAAATAGTGCCTTGGTTGATCTAAAAAATTATCAAAATCCATCTGAAATTTCCGGAATTCCCAGAAGAATAGGATGCCTGTACTTATCACTAGTCATACTGCCAGTACTACTGTTGATAAATGCAGGTGTCTCATAACATACTAAATATACTAGTAGTGGAGTAACCAGAAGTAAAGGGGGATGGGGAATATTTCTTGATTTCCGATTTTTTTAAACTGGGTAAGAACTCCTCATTTAGAAGATCAAAGAATTCATAGATTATAACTTTATATGCCTTTAGATGCATTCTGAGCTATAAACGACAAAAAAATTCAGCATTAAAATTTGATACTCATATCAATAACATCTGTAAAAATTCTTTCTACTTTATTTGTAATCTCTATTCAATTAGAAATTATATCGATGAAAACACTGCTACCTTGATCATTAATTCCTTCATACACTCAAAA